>CM049796.1:1817825-2108926 GCA_027422405.1 Ptychobarbus kaznakovi | reverse complement strand
CTATGCAATGTTTTTGGTGTAAATTAAGTTGATTCTATAATTCATAGGACTTTTGAAAATAATGCATTACACTAAATGTAGGGTTTTTTTAAAATTAATGTTCATACATTGTTCCATTTGTCTTTTACAGTGTGTAAATTTTGACTACAAAGGTGCTTTATGTTGGTATTTGCATTGGATGCCTAATACATGGTAACCATTGTTTTACTCCATGTATATTGTTTAATGCCTCAAACCTGGAAAACACTTCCGGTGGCGGGCTGGCGGTTCCGTGGCGCGGCTGAGTTCAGTCGCTGTGAATTAGCTCGCTCAAAACTGTGTTTTTATGTGTTTTTATTTTCTATTTTTACCTCTCTTTTATACGTGTAACTTCTGCAATGATTAAGTACGACAAGAGAAACACTTTTTGGACATTGGACAGCGTTACACTAACCTGATCCAGGACACTTTATACACTGATCCAGCGTGGCCATTGGAGATTCTTCGGAGCACCGAAGCTGACAAAGGCCGCCTCAATAATACAGGAGGCGAAGGAAACACCGCGGGAAAGTGCTGGAATCCGCTACAGACTGAGAAACAGAGCTCACAGTCCCCCTTTACCGAGCATTTTGCTCGCCAATGTCCAATCCTTGGATAATAAGATGGACGATCTCAGAGCCAGGATTTTCCAACGGGACATCAGAGACTGTAACATCATTTGTTTGACCGAAACATGGCTCACTCCCTCGGTCCCGGACAACGCTGTAACGCCGTCTGAAACTTCTCTGTTTTACGGATGGACAGAACAGCCGAGGCCGGGAAAACTAAAGGTGGTGGAGTGTGTTTCTTCATTAACAAGGAATGGTGTGACTCCAGGAATATCTCCATTCTGTCGCGTTCCTGCTCGCCTAATCTGGAACATCTCTCCATATCTGCCGCCCATTCTATCTGCCCGGGAATTTCATCCATCAGTGTCGTTACTGCGTTTATATACCACCACATGCAGATACTAGCTTGTCTTTGTCCAAGCTTCACGACGAGCTCAGCGGATATATCAACAAACATCCTGACGCTGCATGTATTATAACCGGGGACTTTAACAAAGCAAACCTAAAGAAAGTCATGCCGAACTTTCACCAGCATATATCCTGTCCAACCAGAGGACGGAATATACTCGATCACTGCTACACTCGCTCAAAAATGCCTACAAAGCCCACTCACTGCCGGCTTTCGGAAAATCAGATCATGACGCAATTTTCCTCACACCGGAATACAAACAACAGATAGTTCAGTCCCCCCCGGTGAAGAAGGAAGTGACGCGCTGGTCCTCGCACTCTGAAGCCACGCTACAAGCGTCCCTTGATGACGTCGACTGGGCATGTTTCGTGCGAGTTCATCTGACGTCAGCGAATTCACGGATGTAGCACTAAGCTTTATCAACACTCTAACCGAACAGGCCACCGAAACGGTAACAATAAAGCGTTCTCTCAAATCAGAAGCCGTGGGTGGACAGAACAATTCGTGACGCAGTTAACCATCGAACTGCCGCATACAATGCCGGTATTCTGTCAGGAAACATGAG
Source organism: Ptychobarbus kaznakovi (assembly GCA_027422405.1). NCBI lineage: Eukaryota > Metazoa > Chordata > Actinopteri > Cypriniformes > Cyprinidae > Ptychobarbus > Ptychobarbus kaznakovi. The sequence goes on along the minus strand of CM049796.1, from coordinate 2,107,365 downwards.
TGAGTACAAGTCATCTTGCTATGCTCTCCGTCGTGCAGTAAGAGCCGCTAAACGCCGATACAGTGAGAGAATTGAGTCACATTTCCAGCTCAATGACTCTCGGCGCATGTGGCAGGGACTAAAGACCATCTGTTCCTCTGGAAACAACAACTCTGTGGAGGTGAGAGCAGACCCGTTGCTAGCCGTAGAGCTAAACAACTTCTACGGGCGCTTTGAATGCAATGGCGGCGCGATCCTGCCGAGCAGCGCGTCAAGAAGCAGCAGACAGAGCAGCAATGATTATGCTATCACCCTTTCAGAGGATGACGTTCGGAGGGAATTAAGGAGAGTGAACGTCAGAAAAGCAGCAGGACCCGATGGGATTACTGGCCGCGTTCTGAGGTCCTGTGCTGATCAGCTTGCTGGTTTGTTTACTTCCATATTTAATGAGTCCCTCGCTACCTCTGTGGTCCCCCCCCTTTAAAAAATCTGTCATTATCCCTGTGCCAAGAACAGTAAACCCTCTTGCCTGAATGACTATCGTCCAGTTGCCCTTACATCGACAGTCATGAAGGTTTTGAGAGACTTTTAAAGAAACACATTTGCTCCTCCATCCCTGCTACTTTGGACCCTCTTCAGTTTGCCTACCGGCCAAATAGGTCTACTGATGATGCCATCTCCCAGATACTGCACTCCTCCCTCACTCACATCGACAGCAAAAATGGCAACTATGTCAGGCTGCTATTCATCGACTATAGCTCAGCTTTCAACACTATTGTCCCCACCAAGCTAGCTGTCAAACTCTCAGACCTCGGCCTTAACACTTCACTTTGTGACTGGATACAAGATTTCCTCACCGCCAGACCACAAGTGGTGAAAGTCGGCCAGTTCACCTCCAACTCAATCACCCTGAACATAGGAGCCCCACAGGGCTGTGTCCTGAGCCCCTGCTATACTCTCTCTACACACACGACTGCGTGTCCTCTCACAGCTCCACATCTATCATTAAATTTGCTGATGATACTGTGGTTCTGGGCCTCATTAACAACGATGACGAGACCGCATACTTGGATGAGGTGGAGAGACTTACATCATGGTGCCAGGACAACTGCCTCTCTCTGAACGTGAGCAAAACCAAAGAGCTGATCGTGGACTTCAGGAAGAGACAGCAGCAGCCCTACACTCCTCTTATGATCAGTGGGACCCCTGTGGAGAGGTGAGCAGCTTCAAGTACCTCGGTGTAAACATCTCCGAGGACCTGACATGGACTACACACATTCAAACACAGGTTAAGAAAGCCAGGCAAAGACTGTACCATCTGCGACAGCTGAGGAAATTCAGGGTCTCTCCAGCTATCCTGAAAACTTTCTACTCAGGGCCATAGAAAGTGTACTGACTCAGTGCATCTCAGTGTGGTATAATAATGCCACAAACCAGGACTGCAAAGCTCTGCAGAGAGTCGTGCGCTTAGCTGAGCGCATCTCAGGATCTACACTCCCTCTCTGCAGGGCATCTACCTCAAACGCTGCAGAAGCAGAGCTGCTAAAATCACCAAAGACTCAAACCACCCCGGTAACCATCTTTTCCGTTTACTGCCATCTGGCAGGCGCTACAGGAGCTTGATGGCAAAGACAGAGAGACTGAGGAAGAGCTTCTTCCCTCAGGCCATCAGGCTCCTTAACACAAACTCAGTTCCATAAACTTTCACAAGACTCATTATTATCTGTAAAAAAATAACAAAAACATTCATATTCTCATCATCCGTATTTGCCGCTATGTGTGCATACCCAGTACAACCCGTTGCACATCCCTCTCATCCCTCCTGTTTATACTAATATTTATTAAGTCCCATATAATGTTTTTGCACATCCAATTTGTTTTGCACATCATACTGTTACTATTTTTGTTTTGCACTTTTCTTTATTCTATTGCACATTTTACTTCTTATTTCTTTTTTTACCTATATATATATATATATATATATATTTATATATATACTCTTGTGTGGTGATACTTTTATATAATTTTATTTTTTATTTTTATTTTTTATTCTTTGCACTGTCCACTGAGCGGACCTGATTTGACCTACATTTCACTTTGATTATACCTTGTATAATTTATCATGTGACAAATAAAGAAACCTTGAACCTTGAACTTAACCAAAATGTTCTGTACGCCACAAACTTTATGCTTAGATGCACAGAAAACTCAAGCCAGTTGGCGCCTCCTTTCTAAATCTCACTGTTTTGCAGGACGTCATATGCAACGGGCGCTCGCCATTTCACCGTCTCTTACAGCAGAGCAGCTCCAAAACACAGCATCATGAAGCCATCTCCGTCAAACTCATCCAGGACGGCAAAACTTCACGATTATTCTGCACGCAAAATGAGCCACAGAAGCATGGAGATTGTAAGGATGAAGGAAATAAGAGCACGATCTGTCTCTTGGCATTGGTCACTTTCACTGCATTTGTTGTAAGTGATTGATTTGTGTGTATTGCAGCCAGGAAAGGCAGTACTGTAAATGGTGAGTTCATCCTCCCAAAAATGGCTGTGAATGAAGAGCTGCAGCATTCGGTGCACAGAGCCGAGGAGCAGACGCATCAGCTGCACTGCACTGCGTCCTACATCCACACCAGCAGTGACATCACTTCCCCCAGTCAGAGGAAACCAGCCTGTCGCAAAGTTAAAGTGAAGAAATCTACAAAGAGAATGTAAGTCAGTGATGCATTTCAATCTCAATCACAGAACGGTTATTAATGGTTTTACCTAAAAATTGAAGGTGTTTTTATTTTTGTTAAGCTACAAGAATAGCAACATTCTCGTCTGGATTTTTGAATTGATGATTTCCTTTTTACATAATTGTAATTATTGTAAGATTGCTTTATCAATTTTATTTGACAAAACTTAATATATATATATCATTATCAATAACTAAAACCATAACACAAATTAACTGAAATAACATGTAATATATAATTTTTTTTATTTCAGCTATTTTTCATTTTTGTTTAGTTTAAAGGAACACTCCACTTTTTTGTAAATAGGCTCACTTTACAATTCCCCTAGAGTTAAACAGTTGAGTTTTACCAGTTTTTCAGCCGATCTCCGGGTCTGGCGGTAGCACTTTTAGCTTAGCATAGATCATTGAATCTGATTAGATCATTGGCATCTCGCTCAAAAATGACCAAAGCGTTTCAATATTTTTCCCATTTAATTCTTCCTATTTACGCAGCGCCTGAAAGTAGTTCCCTGCTATATCATATACCGATAAAAATATCTAAACTCTTTGGTCATTTTTGAGCGAGATGCTAATGATCTAATCAGATTCGATGATCTATGCTAAGCTAAAAGTGCTACCGCCAGACCTGGAGATCGGCTGAATGGATTCAAAACTGGTAAAACTCAACTGTTTAACTCTAGAGAGTTGTAAAATGAGCCTATTTCCAAAAAAAGTGGAGTGTTTCTTTAAACTAAGTACAAAAAAAAAAAACTATGTACAAAAACTAATAACAATGAGAAACGCACAAAAAAAATTCTTAAAATTAACAAATTAAAATGCAAACAAAGTATAAAATCCAATTCAAAATAATTTTTGTATCATTAATAATGGCATATCAATTATATTAAAATATTATATAACGTTTTTATTTTTACACACACAATTGTCTATTTTGTGAATGATTTATCATTGCATATTATTAATATCTACAGAGTATAAAAGTACTGTATTATGAAGATTTCTTTTTGTCTTACAGTGCTGATACCAAGAGACCTCAAAACCGAAAGGTTACAGATTATTACCCCATCAGAAGAAGCTCCCGAAAAAGCAAAATTGAACTGAAGGTAGTGCTCGGATTTTGTTTTTCATGAGCGTTACATCAGCCGAAGTTATAATATTAATGCATATGCCTGTTGTCTGTCACCAGTGTGAAGAGAAGAGGCACATAGACATGCTGATGACAAACGGGATTGAGAATGGCATGATGGTAATCTTGGACACGATGAGTTCAGTTTTATGTTAAACTCCGCTGGATGGATGCAAACGTAACTTCGTGTTGTTCTTGACAGGTCAGATACATTGAAGGAAAGGGCAGGGGAGTTTTCGCCACGCAGATGTTCCAGAAAGGCCAGTATGTAGTCGAGTATCACGGAGATCTGCTGCAGATAACGGACGCCAAAAAAAGGGAGGCTTTATACGCACAAGATCCAACCACTGGCTGCTACATGTATTACTTCCAGTATCTCAGCAAAACATATTGGTAGGTACCACACCCACTGTGGGAAAAAAGTGTGCAATTTACTATAAAAAGAACTATAAAACAGCAGCTGTAACTGTCATATGAAATACAGTAGCAACATTTGACAAATCCTATAGAAGGTGAAGGTGTCATACAAAACACCATCATGGTAACACACATGCCACTGAAGATCTTTACTGTAGCATTTTAGTCTGTCATTTTAGCATTTAAAGGTGCACTGTGTAATATTTAGGATAATCTATAGACAGAAATGCAATATAATATACATAACTACGTTTTCAGAGGAGTATAAAGACCTTACTTAATGAACTGTTATGTTTTTATTACCTTAGAATGAGCGATTTATAACTACATATACCGCGGGTCCCCTCACATGGAAGTCGCCATCATGTTTCTACAGTAGCCTAAACGGACAAACTGCTCTACAGAGCGCGTATCGTCACTATGTTGTCTCGCGGAAAATCTTAGCCCTGAATCGCCACCGTAGCTTCTCTAAAGGAAGGGGTGAGCGGAGGACTGAGCCGTTGGTTGCAATTCGCAAACTCAACCGCTAGATGCCGCTAAAAACTACACACTGCACCTTTAAGCTGTTCTAAAATCAAAATTAAAACTGTTTGCAATACCTTTTTACTTCTCACCTTCAGGCCATCCTCTGCAGTGAATGGGTGCCGTCAGAATGAGAGTCCAAACAGCTGATAAAAACATTCCAGTAATCCATACAACTGCAGCCCATCAGTAAATGTCTTGTGATGTGAACTGCTGTGTTTGTAAAACAAATCCATCATTAAGACAGTTTGGCCCCGTTTCACAGACAGACTAAGCCAGGATTAGGCCATTGTTCAATTAGGAAATTTACGTTTTTTTTTTTTAAATTCCCTTTAGAAAAAAGCATTACTGGTGTTCATCTTGAGACAAAACAAAGGCACTGACATGTTTTAAGATCAGTCAGTGCAAGTTTCTTTCAGTTAAAACAGCTCAGACTTACATTTTATTCTAGGACTAGGCTTAAACCTTGTCTGTGAAACCGGGGGTTTAACTTCAAACTGTTGTTTGGACTAATTCTGACGGCACCCATTCACTACAGAGGATCCATTGGTGTGCAAGGTATGTATTGCTAAATTTCTCAAAATCTGTTCTGATGAAGAAACAAACTCGTCTACATCTACAGGTACATCTCAATGAAATAGAATATGGTGAAAAAGTTCATTTTTTCTTGTAACTTATTTCAAAAAGTGAAACTTTCATATATTTTAGATTCATTACATTACATTGTTTTAATTTATTATTAGAGCTTACAGCTAATGAAAGTCAAAAATCAGTATCTCAAATATTAGAATATTTACATTTTGATTTCAATAAATGACCATACAGTATAAATTCGGTATCTCTGTTCTTTGAAACCACAATAATGGGGAACACTGCTGACTTGGCAATGGTCCAGAAGACGATCATTGACACCCTAATTGTAAGTCACAGAGGGTCATTACTGAAAGGGGGGGCTGTTCAAGGAGTGCTGTATCAAAGCATATTAAATGCAAAGTTGACTGGAAGGAAGAAATTGGGTAGGAAAATGTGCACAAGCAACAGGGATGACCGCAAGCTTGAGAATACTGTCAAGCAAAGCCGATTCAAACACTTGGGAGAGCTTCACAAGGAGTGAACTGAAGCTGGAGTCAGTGCATCAAGAGTCACCACGCTCAGACATCTTCAGGAAAAGAGCTACCAAGCCACTTCTGAAACAGAAACATCGTCAGAAGCATCTTACCTGGGCTAAGGAGAAAAAGAACTGGACTGTTGCTCAGTGGTCCAAAGTCCTCTTTTCAGATGAAAGTAAACTTTGTATTTCATTTGGAAATCAAGGTCCAGTCAGAGTCTGGAGGAAGAGTGGAGAGGCACAGAATCCATGTTCTTGAAGTCCAGTGTGAAGTTTCCACAGTCAGTGATGGTTTGGGCTGCCATGTCATCTGCTGGTGTTGGTCCACTGTGTTTTCTGAAGTCCACAGTCAACGCAGCCATCTACCAGGACATTTTAGAGCACTTCATGCTTCCTTCTGCTGACAAGCTTTATGGAGATGCTGATTTCATTTTCCAGCAGGACTTGGCACCTGCACACTCAAACGGTGCCCAGCTGGTTCAATGACCATGGTGTTACTGCAAAAGCTGGTTCAATGACCATTGGCCAGCAAACTCGCCTGACCTGAACCCCATAGAGATATATGAGTATTGTGTCAAGAGGAACTGAGAGACACGCCTGACCAACTGCAGATGACCCCAGGCAGAGAATCTATGAGGTAAGCAACATAGAGGAAGATGAGACACCAAGGCAATGCAGATGACCTGAAGGCCTGAGATCAGTAAAAGCAGGACCTGCTTCATTACACTCAGCATGCCATGCCACTGATCACCTCGCATGCCACGCCGCATTGATGCAGTAATTCATGCAAAAGGAGCCCAACCAAGTATTGAGTGCATAGAATGAACATACTTTTCAGAAGCCTGACATTTCGGTTTAAAATATCCTTTTTTTTTTTATAATATTCTAATTTTCTGAGACCCTGAATTTTGGTTTTCATTATCTGTAAACCATAATCATCAAAATTTCAAGAAATAAAGGCTTTAAATATTTCACTCCGTGTAATGAATCTGTATAATATATGGGTTTCACTTTCTGAAATGAGTGACAAAAAATATTGACCTTTTTCATAATATAATTTTTTTTTAGATGTACCTGTAGGATGGGGTTAAGTGAATAAATTGTCAGCGGATTTGTTATTTTTTTTGGCTGAACTTCTTTTAATGAGCAGTGAAACCGCAGCATTTTAAACTGTCTGAAATCTTGCACATTTCTTCACCGACAGTGTGGACGCTACGAAGGAGTCGGATCGATTGGGAAGGCTCATCAATCACAGTAAAAATGGCAATTGTCAAACCAAACTCCATGATATTAATGGAATACCTCACCTTATCCTCGTGGCCTCCAGAGACATCCAGGAAGGAGAAGAACTTCTTTACGATTATGGCGACCGCAGTAAAGCTTCGATAGAAGCTCACCCGTGGCTGAAGCATTAATGTATTGAGGAGGGAAAAACACCTTGTTTCTTAACTATACAGTTTTTAATGTAATTATTGCCTTAGTAAACAGAATGTTTTGGGATAGTAAGTGTATGGGTATGTCACACAGTGGCTTACATGTCTAACACGTTAGATTGCGGTACATATTCAACGTGTCCTACTTTTAAGATATTTATCCTGCTCTATGACATGCTAGTTTCAGCACATTTCTTTTTGTATGTTTTATATATTGGTAGATCAGTGCTTCCAAAGCATGCAGGTATAGTCCCAACTTTCTGCATTTTTATAAGAGTTTTCTTAATCTGATCTAATGTTAGGTAGTTAGAGGCTTAGCAATAATTATTTATAATGCCCAAACGTTTATGTTTGACGCAGAAAGCCAGTGATGCTAAAAGGAGCGGCATTTTAAAAGGTTCAGAAAACTGGAATGTGAACTATTTGAAATGTTACTGTTGTACAATGCTGAGTGTGTCCTGATTAACCTGAACAAAGCTGTACCTGTTACACAAAAACTGAGTGTTGATGACCAAAAGCCCTGATGGAGTGTGTTCCAATCAATCTGTATGAGATGGTAGATGCATTGGTTAAATAAATAATTTTATGCAGTGCTTTGCCTGTTTTTGTATACAGTGGTGTCCAGACAAAATCCTATATATTCTTTATATGACAGCAGCACTCAAGCTGACTTCATTTAAACCTGATGATCATGTTCTCAGCATGATTTCAATCTCACACATTTGCTTATTTAATTAGTGGCCTACAAACAGCAGAATGTTTCAGAATAAATCTCCATTTTATGTCAAGTTCTAAAACTGTATTAATCCCAGATTTCCAATGTGTTCTTAGACATTTAAACAGAAAGATTATTATAAAACGTATAGTTCCGGTCCTTTGTTCTGATTGGTCGAGCCGCGTTCGAAGCCGTTTTAAATTACTCCACAAACATACACCATCCTTTACGTCTGTGTTTCTCGGCAATCACTTTGTTGCGCCATATATAACCATTATATATATATACACACACACACACACACACGTGTATGTCTATCTACGGTTGCAACCACAACCGTTTCTAAGGAACTACATTGTTTGGCGGAAGAATAATGTTTGTATTAATATAATTACACTTTATTTACTCGGTTTTATTTTGTGAAACTCCGCTTCGCGTCGAGCATAACGCCCCCAGCTGTTACAAACTCACTGTAAACCACGGCCTCATGCTTTATTTAAACATAAACACGTCACGCGCGCGGTAAACCGGAAGACGTCAGAGACGCGCGCACGGCCCGTCGAGCGGCGCAGCCAGAATTTCCACACGGACCGTTTTAGAAGACGCGCACACAAGGTTTGTTTTCATGCTTTTACATTATTGCATTATGGAAATGTTATGTCAGATTGTTCAAAATGAAAAAAGTGTTGATGAATTCGAAAGCTTATGACTTCGAGTTGTAAACTAAAATTGTACAGCACGTAATTTCTTCGTGATTGCTTATATTCGCTTTTAAATGACTGAATATCAGCTAACGTAAGTTTGGTTACGACTATTAAACAGCATCCTAAAACCCTGTGAACAGCCTAAGTAGACCGCATTTATAAAGTAGAGAGGTCGTTAACGTACATTACACAACTAACTGCAGGATTAGGGAGAAAGAAAAATTGAGTTAACATAAAAAAGGGATTTTGCATGAATTATTGCATAAATTATTCTAAGTGTAAAATATATTTAACAATGTAAAATAATACACTTTTTTATTTTATACAAGTCTTTTTTTAGGAACTGGATTTTACATGCACAATACAACTTTTCTCAGGAATTTAGTAGTCTAGGAACCATTTTGCACGAGTTATTGCATAAATTATACAATGTAATCTACAAACTTTAAATAGTTAACTCAAAAATTATAATAATCCTATTTCTTTAGGAACTGAATTGCATTAATTATTTTAAATTGTAATCTAGATACTTTTAAATACAAAGGTTATTATTATTGGTAATTAAAATGTTTAAGTAACCTGGTTTTGCATCATTTATTCTAAAATGTAATATATAAATTGTAAGCATAACTCTCCACCCGCAGATGATGAGAGAGTGGAGTCCTGTGGCGAAGGTTTACGACCCTCTCAAAGCGGGCAGCATCGATGGCACAGATATGGAGCCCCACGACAAGGCCGTGTGGAGGGCCATGATGGCCCGTTACCAGCCTAACAAGGGTGTGACCGGTGACCCTCACCTGACGCTGTTCGTGGCACGCCTGAATCCACAGACGTCTGAGGACAAGCTCCAGGAAGTCTTCTCCAAGTTTGGAGACATCCGCAGGGTACGTCTGGTCCGGGACATCGTGACGGGTTTCTCCAAGCGTTACGGCTTCGTCGAGTACAAGGAGGAGCGTTCGGTGAACCGAGCCTGGAGAGACGCCAACAAGCTGGTGGTGGACCAATATGAGCTCTTCGTGGACTTCGAACAAGAGCGGACACTCCAAGGCTGGATTCCAAGGCGACTCGGAGGAGGCCAGGGGGGCAAAAAGGAATCGGGTCAGCTGAGGTTTGGAGGCAGGGATAGACCTTTCCGGAAGCCCATCAATCTGACATCCATGATGCCCCAGAACAGATCAGCGGATAGATGGGATGCGTCAAGTGGGAGGGAGGAAAGACAAAGAGACCAAGAACCAGATAGGGAACATGGACGATGGCGGGAGAGGAAAAGCGACCAGGGATCGAGGGAACGATAGAGGTTACAACAAAGAGAAAAGAGACCGAAGCCGAGAGAGAGACTCCAACAGAAAGGAAGATAGAAGACACAGAGATTCTTACAGAGATCGAGAATGAACCTGTCCATACAAGACTTTCTTTTTCTTATTCTAGATTTGTTTTTCCCACTGATTTGAATTTAGTTTATCTAAACAAAGCTTGAGGTTGGTAATATTATTTTTTTCAGCAAGGATGCATTAAATTGATTAACACGTTTTACTGTATTTTTGATCAAATAAATGCAGCCTTGGAGAGCAGAAGAAACTTCTTTTTGACCCTAACTTATCTTTTTTTCTTATCGAAGTGAATTTAGTTTGAAATAAGTTTATTTGAAAATGCTGTCATTATTTTCAAATGTTTGTCAAAATGTTCATTTTTGAACAAGAAAATGTTGCCTTTAATTTCAGCAATTAGACTAATTTGTCCTACGAATAACGTGTCAATGAGTCCAGATGTTTAAAATGAAGAGCAGCGGTTTCTAACAATACATGGTATAAAATAGTTTAATACACAATGAGATGAGTTATGCATAATCCTTCATATGATACATTTGATCCAGTTCTCGTTGCTGGATAACATTCTCCGTTGAGTGGAGTACTAGCTGTTCAACAATTGATTTAAGGCCCACGGACATGTATTTCTCTTGCTTGCAAAGCTGCTTTTATCAACACTTTAACATAGTCACGCATTTCCACGCGCTATTACTGCCAGTGAAAGCACCAGTCAAGCAATGCAAACCGCTGGTGAGGGACTTTTGTCTATGTGATAGAAGCCAATAGTAAACTATGGATTATTAATATTGTTCTGCCTTAATGCGCTGCAGAAACTCTTAATGATGCACGTAAAGCTTTGTTTCATTAATCCAGGGTTTAAAAACTTAAATTCAGAACCTGTGACATGCGGTCAAGTACCACCGAAAATGCATCGATTTGTCTCAGTTTGTAAAAAAAACCCTCATGTGATAACACAAGTAGAATAGAAGTGTATAGAGCATTTCAATAGGAGAAATGTTCAAATACACACTGTTTCGATACATTAATGCCGTTCAAAAGTTTGGGGTCAGACAGATTTCTTTTGTTTTTTAAGGAAATTAATGCTTTTATCCAGCAATGCATCCAATTAATCATAAATGACAGCTACATCATTTATAATGTTTCTATTTCAAACAAATGCTGTTCTTTTGATGTTTCTATTCATCAAAAATATACTACGTTTTGCACAAATACATGAAGCAACTGTTTTGAAGTAAAATGTTGTCAACATTGATAAGAGATGCTTCTTAAGCTGTAAATCTGAATATTAGAATGATTTCTGAAGATCATGTGACACTGAAGACTGGAGTAATAATGCTGAATATTCAGCTGCGCATCACAGGAATAAATGACATTTTAAAATATATTCAAATAGAAAACAGTTATTTTAAATTGTACTGATATTTCACAATATTACTGTTTTTACATTACATTGAATGGTAAAGTATCCTCCTACCAAACAATTCACTGCACTGCAAGAACATGAGTTAATAAAAGAGAGAGGCACATTTCTCGGATCTGAATGTTTTGCCCCATACACCCAGAGCCGATCCTAGACTTCTGGGGGCCCTACGCAGAACGTGTGTGGGGGGGGGGGGGGGGGGTGTGGTTGAGATGCACGAATGGATGCAATGCAGTTGTCTGGGTTTCACTTCGTCTTGAATCATCTTGAAATGATCGTTCGAGCATTCATGTTTTCATAACCTCTGGCCAAACTCCAAAACGAACCCAAAATTAAAACATATTTTGGATTAAGGGGGCCCCCTGGTGTTTCGGGGGCCCTACGCAGCTTGCGTATTCTGCGTATAGGGAGGATCGGCTCTGCATACACCCCCATATCAAGTACAACACTAAATACAAGTCTGCTGTTACAAAACTGAGGGACAAGTTGAAATTATGTTCTGTGATAACAGCATGTCATAAAGGAAGTCAATAGAATGAATACTTGATACTCCTTTAAATTCTGTGTGAATTTAACGAATCAAGCTACTGTGCAATTTCAAGAAAGGTTTTAAACATAACGCCACTATCCTTTTCAGACAATCTCTGGCCTGGGCGTAGCAACTAAAAACCTAAATCTCACACTTTTCTTCAGCCATGTGCATATTTTCACTCATAATTCAATTTGAATTAAAAATAGATATGTATCTTATCTACTAAAGGCATCTTCTCTTTAAACGTCATCAGGATACTGCCTGAAATCTATTCGTCATCAGCTTACAGTAACGTTTGCAATAGCAATAAAATGTCTAACTATCTAACAAAATAGGCACATAAAACTCTTTGGGCGAAGATGAGGGCCACAATCTATCACGGCCCCGTCCCCCATGTCTCATCTGCTTGCAGACGTTGTGAAAGTGACCCTGAAAGGGAGCGTAATCGTGGCATACGGTCACATGGTTAGTGGAGCGTTGTGTTCGTTAGATGTGCTGTAATGCCTCCTGGGCTCTGCTCTGTGTACACGTCCTCTTTCCCCGCCCACGAGTCGAAGCCGTCACCCATCTGCGGCATCCTCCTCTGAGAGCCGCGGCTTTTGTCACGGGAAAAGAAGCTAAACCTGTGAACGGACGGAAGACAGGGCATCAGCACAGTTGGTTTGCATTGTCATGCATGCATGTGTGCGTAAATGATGTTTATTAAACTAGATTTTGGAGTTGATGAGTTGTGTTTACTATGTTACGTTTTAGCACTCAGGAACATTTCAAGTGTAATTTACTATTGATAATAATAATGCATACTTTATGGCTACGCTACATTGCACAAAGAAATATCATATTTCACACCAATCAATCAAAAGACAAAAATCATAATTTAGAAAAAATAAGAATTGTCCATTATTTCCAAAATAAACAATTGTTGTTTGAAGAGTTTTCTTTTCAATTAAAAATAATATAACATTCCTAATATAAAATCAGAATTAAAAAATAATAATAAAAATCGCATAAAATAATTTCAACACTGAAATAATTTGAATACAAATAAAAAGATAGATTTTTTTATGTCAAAAACAATGTCAGAAAGTAAACATTTATGAATATTTTTTATTTACTAATTGTATTATATTTTAATTATAATTCTTTAGGCACTAAAGATCTTTTTTTTTGTATCATCATGTATAAAAATAATGTCAGAATGTGTGTGTGTGTGTGTGTGTGTATACACACATTTATTTCTCATTCTCAATTACTTTGTGCTTTTTTTGTCAATGTTTAATGTAAAAAATGTCTACAAAAAAAGTTATGTCAGAGTGCTAATAAACAAACAAACCCATGATTACATTACAATATATATATAGATTATATATATATATATATATATATATATAAAATGTATCATTTGTATATTATTGTTTTCTCTTTATTTCTTCTTTTCATTTTTTTAACGTTTGGCATGAAATATGAGCTACACATTTTAAACTACTGTACCATAACCTCATCTCATCCTCATCCTCACTATGGTCTGTCCGGATCTGAAGTTACACAAAGCATCTCACAAATGTTTGCTGTGTATCTGTGCTCTTGCTTGACACATTTCAGCTCATACAAGCAGTGATAGTCAAGCGTTAATCTCCCTGCGCCTCTATAAAGCACTCTTTAGTCGCTAGTATACAGAAACTATCTTCTATAGTTCTCACTGCAGCACGAGTGTTAGAGGAGTGAGCGGGACTTTGATTCTGACTGGCTGATTCTAACGATCCTTCTGCTGATTGGTCGCACAGATAGCCCCACAATCAGCCAATCAGAATGTGCTCTTTACAGTCAGTGGGTGGCTCTAAAGAGGGGGGGGGGGGGGTTAGATGAGGGGGCCATGCAGCTCATCACATGCAGGGGGGATAAAGTGTTAAAACAGCAAAGAACACACAGGTGAACCACCAAAAGGTCGTACAAGGGAAATAAGTCGTCTGATTGGCTGTAAAGTGGGGTCATCTGAAATCAACCCAGCCGCCACCATCGGCATAATGGCTGTGAAGATCCTGTTACAAAGAGGCACAGATATGGAGAGTTGAGCAGAGAGAAGATAGACCCAGAACCACCTGTAGTATCTTACTGCTTAGTCTTTAGCATTTCAGATGCATACGGCAGCATTAATGATGGTCATGCCTTAAGAATCTAGTAAAACAAGGGTACATGGATGCCAACGTGTGTCATTACATGTCATAAACTCTAAATGTGTCCGTCAAGCTGCAGTTTAGTCAATGTGTAACGTTTTTTTAATGGTCTTGTGTTTCTTTAGCTCAATTTCCAGGGAAATGCATGCGCTGATAAAATGCATACTTGGACTGCAATCCAAGTTGCTTTGAATAAATGCATACATTTGTAAACATTCTGAATTCATAAATAAATGAAAAAAAATTTGGGCAATATATGTGCGCTCCTGATGTAAAGGCTGTTGTAAAACACTAAGGGGTCAAATTATGCAGATTTTTAAGAATATGGGCCAGATTTACGAACAGCTTGTGCCAACGCAAACTCTCTTTTGGCGTTAAAACTGCTGTTAGGATTTACTAAAGACGCCAGGGAAGAGTAAGAGCTGAAAAGACGTGAACACAGTCATTTTTGCACATGCATTTGTAGGAGTAATACTTTCAGGCACAAAATGTATGGGAGGAGAGTATTTAAATGTATCATGCAACATGATTTACTAAGGTTTGTGCCTTTATTTACCGCCCAGAAAAGCATTTCTTAAAGGTTTGTGCCTGTTTTGTTAGTGGATTACACGCATCTTACTATCATTGGCTGTGTTTGTTACTGCTCCTGGTAACTTGCGTTGGTCATTGTGGAAATTATCTGACTGCATTTGTGTTCTTTATTTTGTGTATTGTCCATAAATCACCCACAGAACTTTCCACTCCCATCAGCGCTTTTATGGGATTGTGTCCACATGCTAATTTGCACGGTTTAGTAAATCTGGCCCTAAAGGTTTGTAATATAATTGTGTGTGTGTGTGTGTGTGTGTGTGTGTACGTGTTTGGCTCTTGTAGCAGTACGCACAGTCGTTTTATCCCCGACTCCGGCTGAAAGTTGGAGCGTGAGCTTGGCCGGAGGGGAGGAGACGGGTCTGGGAGCAGCAGGTCTGTTTCCTCTTCCTGTTCTTCACTGCAAATGTGATCAAAAAATAAGTCAGCAAATCATATTTCAGATTTTCTCACAATTGCAATTTCATATCACAATTGTGACTTTTTTTCAAAATTTGGAGTTTACATTTCATAATTCAGTTTTTTTGTTTCTGCCACAAAAAAAGTAAAAAAGGTCATTGCAACTTTTTATCTCACAATTTTTTTGTCTCACAATTACAAGTGTACAACGCATAATTTGCACATTTCTTTGCAATTTTCGGAATTCTGAGTTTAAATGGAGTTTTTTGTTTCTGCCACGGAATAAAAAGTAAAAAAGGTCAATGTTACTTTTTTATATCAATTCTGAATTTTCCTTGTGATTGTGAATGTATATCTCACAATTATTTTTCCTGGCAATTGCATTTACCTTTTTTTATGCTGTGCGACAACAAACTTTCATACATATAATATTATTTAAAAGTAATACAATTTAACAGTAATATATTTCATAAATGTATTAATTTCACAATTTTCACATAACATATTCCATGTATTTATGAAATGCATGCATGTCATTTCTCAAAACCCTTTTTAAAGAGATATGACTGACTGGCTTAAAGTGAAGTATTAATATGTTTGACCTTTTGTAATATGCGATTTCCTCTTGTAGCATGAAGACTTTAGCTTTCAGCTCATTGCGCTCATGCAGGACGTCCCGCAGCTCTTGCAGGGTAAATCGCGGCCGGTTCGGGTCTTTTGGATCTAAAGAGGACATGTCATCATCACACAGCGCCTCCTGGTGGATGACAGGAACACAGTCATTTACACCGAGCAACTGGCTGCAAAAGAGGTTTTAAACGAGTCGCACAAACAGATTTATTATCAGAGCATCCACAAAACAACACAAATATCACCTGATTTCACTGCTGTTAATGTACAACACTATATGATTGGTGCTTTAACCTCTCAGTTATGATCCATCATATGATCATGGAGTTAACATTTGATTCAGTCACATGGTTTGCATTCAGTACAAACACTTGCACACATGCAGGCTGCTTTAACAATCAGACTTTCACCAGTCGACTTCACAATGAGTGTGCACCTGTGTAAAGGACTAACGTCATTAGTGCACTGCTCTTACAGTCTGCTGTATGTTGGTACAGAACCAGTCGCACACTCTCGTCCTAGCGTGACTCGTGCAAACAGACGCAGATACGGGTCAGGTGTTAGTTTACACTCCATGCTATCCTTAGAAGCTGCCGCTGCAGGGTTACCCATAAAAACACAGCCTCTTCATCGTCCTTCTCCTCCTCACTGTCATCTGTCAGGGCTCCTGGGGCCCCGGTGTGGGGGATGAAATGGAGGGGACCTTCCTCTATCTCCAGGCCCCCAGCGAGGAGCTCAGAAGCTAAATCCTGACCCCAGGAAGGGGCCGCTTTAGACGACTGTGGTCACAGACATGTGGACCAACATTTTATGGGGAGTGTTTGTTTGAGTGAATAGTTCAAAATAAACCACTGAACAAAATGACACAAAATATGAATAATAAAACACAATCAGAAAATTTTTTCAGCATAGGAGTTTTTGTTCTTTTCAAATTTCCTTGCAAAAACAAAAATGCATTTTTATGCTACATAATATTAGGGCACAAAAGAGATTAAAACTATCACTAACCATGATTATTTTTTCTGTTAATGTGATGCATCTTAAATTTAGAATTTGATGACATATTCCTCTAAATAGATACACTACCGTTCAAAAGTTTGGGGCTGGTAAGGCTTTTTTTGGTTTTTGAAAGACGTCTCACCATGGCTGAATTTATTTCATTGAAAAATACAATGAATGCAGTAATATTGTGAAATATTATTGCAAATCAAAATAACTTATATTGTAAAATATAATTTATTCATGTGATTCGCAGCTGAATTTTCAGCATCGTTATAATTCAGTCTTCAGTGTCACATGATCTTCAGAAATCATTCTAATATTTGATTTGCTGCTCAATAAACAATTCTTATTTTTATCATTGTTGAAAACAGTTCATATTCATATTTGTATGAAAACTTTTTTTTAGGATACTTTGATGAATATAAATTATTTATTTGAAATAGAAATCTTTTGTAACATTATAAATGTCTTTACAGTCCGTTTTGATCAATTTAATGCATCCTTGTTGAATAAAAGTATTAATTTCTTTAAAAACTTTTGAAAGGTAGTGTAAATAAATATAGTGTACTCAAAGTGCAAAGCCACTATGCTCCATCATTTAAGGTGCTAAGCTTTGATAATAATTAAATTAAATCATACAAAGACTAATGCAAAATTTTTGAACAAATGTACCACGTACCATACGTCTTTAACTGTCATTAACTTACAAACAATCCATATAAATATCAAATTAAGTAAACATGTGCACTGCATTGAACTTAACAACGTTAAACATATTCAATTAGTCCCAAAAGTTCACAATTAACTGGAAGCCTCAATTCATACATCTTTGCAACTTACAAACAAAACCATATACACTGTCCACTGATTTAATTCTCATTCTTGTTTCCTCTGTGAGACTGTGACTCATTGAGGTTTCATTCTGACTCATTATGGACACCATGTGAAGATCCTGACACTTTAGATCATACTTCCTTTAAATAGAAATAGAAATGACTGAATGCTGCAGTTGAACACTGAAGTGTCTCAATGCATTGGAATTAAGATGCAATGGAAAACTTCAGTTCATAATCTATTTGTCAGAGATTTCATGAGTTTCTAAACCTGTGATAAACCCAACACAATCAACGCAGCACCTACATTCATGTACCTGTGCAGGTGAAGGTGGTCCTACAGGCTCCTCTGTCTCAGCGCTGATCTTGCCCTGCTCTTTAAGCCGCTCCTTGAGACGGGTCACTTCCTGTCGCAGGTTACCCAGCTCCTGCTGCCGTGCCTGACCAGACGCCTCCAGCTCCACCTTCTGCCCGATCAGCGCTTTACCCTGAGCCTCCACCACTGTGATCTTATGCCTCAGGTCATGGTTGATCTTCATCAGCCTGTTCAACTGTTGCTGGAGCTGGAAGAAACGCCATTTGTGCCCCATTAAACCTCCACAATATGATGAACATTACGTGCACATTAAGCACTTCTGATCCACTGTGAGTTCATCAGATGTTTAGGATATGATGCTATTAGATAATATATTATTCCAGCAGAAGTTGTTGATTTTAATGACATCCCTTCATCTTGCTTCCTTGAGATAATGTCTGTGCATTGACTGCCACTAACAATAGGATTTGCTCAGCAAGAACATGGCTCTTTACCGCTTCAATGTCCTCGTTTTTGAGCGTCAGCTCGCGGTCTTTGGCACGGATCTCGTCTCGCTGTCTGTCTACAACTTCCTTCAGCTTCTTCATCACCTGCCGTTCCCTCTCGGTCATGCCTGGCATCACAAATAAAAACAGAAATCAGCACATGCAGCCTCATTTATTACATAGAGAACAGACATTCAAGGAAATAACAAAATATAAGGCATGGATAATTAACAAAATACTGGCCATTTTTGATTGACACATTAGCACGCAGGAAGTTTCAGGGTGAGGCTTTTGTTTTGCATGGGACAGGTCACTGGAAATAAGTACAGACGTAAGAAGTCTGACAGATGCTGCAAGCAAATAACTTCCTGACTGTGCGTCCATGTTGCTGCTCCTAAAATAGATGTGTCCGTGCGGAGAATCTGACACACTTCACGTTTGTCATGACCTAGAAATTTAATGTCACATGCTTTAAAGCAGTGCTTCCCAAACCTGTCCTAGAGGACCCCCTGTCCTGCACATTTTGTATGTCTCTCTAATCAGACACACCCAATTTAGTTCTTGCAGTCTCTACTAACGAGCTGATGAGTGGAATCAGGTCCTTCTCCAAGGAAACTTTAGCGGTGTTACCTTAATAAATATTTTAAATTCCTCCCTCATACATGAAATACACAAATCCTTTTACAAAGCACTGCATATACAGTATATATTGAATATTATAATATTTACATGTTTAGCCTTAAATATATATATATATGTGTGTGTGTGTGTGTGTGTGTGTGTGTGTGTGTGTGTGTGTGTGTGTGTGTGTGTGTGTGTGTGTGTGTAAAATATCAATATACATTAGATTATATATATATATTAGATTACGGTTATGTATTTATAAATACTGCAACTTTTGACAGTCTGATGCCAATTTTTATATACAGGTGCATCTCAATAAATAAGAATGTCGTGGAAAATATCATTTATTTCAGTAATTCAACTCAAATTGTGAAACTCGTGTATTAAATAAATTCAATGCACACAGACTGAAGTAGTTTAAGTCTTTGGTTCTTTTAATTGTGATGATTTTGGCTCACATTTAACAAAAACCCACCAATTCACTCTCAACAAATTAGAATATGGTGACATGCCAATCAGCTAATCAACTCAAAACACCTGCAAAGGTTTCCTGAGCCTTCAAAATGGTCTCTCAGTTTGGTTCACTAGGCTACACAATCATGGGGAAGACTGCTGATCTGACAGTTGTCCAGAAGACGATCATTGACACCTTCACAAGGAGGGTAAGCCACAAACATTCATTGCCAAAGAAGCTGTCTGTTCACAGAGTGCTGTATCCAAGCATGTTAACAGAAAGTTGAGTGGAAGGAAGAAGTGGCTCCTGTGGCTCGTGGTTAGAGCATTGCGTTAACAGCGCAAAGGTTGTGGGTTCGATTCCAGGGAACACACATACTGACAATACAAATGTATAACTGTGCACTGTAAGTCGCTTTGGATAAAAAAGCGTCTGCTAAATGCATAAATGTAAGAAAAAGATGCACAACCAACCGAGAGAACCGCAGCCTTATGAGGATTGTCAAGCAAAATGGATTCAAGAATTTGGGTGAATTTCACGAGGAATGGACTGAGGCTGGGGTCAAGGCATCAAGAGCACCACACACAGACGTGTCAAGGAATTTGGCTACAGTTGTCGTCAGAGGCGTCTTACCTGGGCTAAGGAGAAGAAGAACTGGACTGTTGCCCAGTGGTCCAAAGTCCTCTTTTCAGATGAGAGCAAGTTTTGTATTTCATTTGGAAACCAAGGTCCTAGAGTCTGGAGGAAGGGTGGAGAAGCTCATAGCCCAAGTTGCTTGAAGTCCAGTGTTAAGTTTCCACAGTCTGTGATGATTCGGGGTGCAATGTCATCTGCTGGTGTTGGCCATTAAAGCAAAAGAAGCCCCGACCAAGTATTGAGTACATATACAGTAAATGAACATACTTTCCAGAAGGCCAACAATTCACTAAAAAAGTTTTTTTATTGGTCTTATGAAGTATTCTAATTTGTTGAGATAGTGAATTGGTGGGTTTTTGTTAAAAGCTTATTATGCAATTAATTTCCTGCATTCTATTTAAACAGCTCTTTGTATCTTTACATCAGTGCTGAGAGCGGCGCTGGAGTGTTTGTGTAAACCGCTGCGCTGTGTTTGACACGGAATCAAACTCGTCCAGCAGGACTGAGAGGGAGACTGTTCTGACGGCTGCAGTGGGCGAGCGAGCGTGAGTGTGTCCGAGGCACTGAGGAGTCTCTGTGCTGCTCATGCAGTGATGCGCCCTGGCTCGTCTTCACTCACATGGAGAAGGGATGCTTTGTGTGGCGTGTGTCAGTTCCTAAACAGCTGAAAGAATGCGTGAGAATTTGCACTATGCACATGATCACACGTGTTTGCTTTTTGTATCCAGAACAGGCATGCTGGGAAAACAGCATGCTGCTATGTTCCAAATGGAACAAATGCAGGACATAAAAGATGATAAGTGAAACAACATTTGACATTTGTAGTATGCTACGTTATCATCACATGACCTCAGTATGTCTCATGTGAGCGACGTTCAATTAACACAGCTTTTCTGCTGTTTTATGAAAGTAAATTTAAACTTTTTAAGACCAAGTAAAGAAAATTCTTACTTT
Organism: Ptychobarbus kaznakovi; assembly: GCA_027422405.1. Taxonomy (NCBI): domain Eukaryota; kingdom Metazoa; phylum Chordata; class Actinopteri; order Cypriniformes; family Cyprinidae; genus Ptychobarbus; species Ptychobarbus kaznakovi. Next base: position 2,086,244 of record CM049796.1, on the reverse strand, counting down.
TGAATTCACTTTTTTCCAGTAAACATTTTCAAAAATGTATTTACTTGAGAAGCAAAATGACATTATAATAAACTCACTTAAACAGTTTCTCAGAAAACAAGACTTCATATCTTTGTTTTGCATTCTCAAGTATCTTGATGTAGGAATGTTTTAGATATTAAAATACTGAGGAAGACATTCATTTTTTGCCAATGCATGCAGCATATAATGCCATGACTTTATGATTTAAGACTTTGTAAAGCCTTAATTTGTGGAAGAGTGAATTAAGATTTTTTAAGACCTGCCGAAACCCTGTATAACCTCAGAATTTTTTACACAAAATTGGTTTAAAAATGTCTGAGGTTTAATTGGCTAAACATTGTTTTCCAACAGTGTAAGCAGGCTCGAAATTGCACCATTTGGTCACATATGCTCCCAATCTGTGCAACAAAATATATTTGGAGCATTTGTGCGAGTGCAAATAATTGTTGTGGTGCGACTCTTAAACATTTTTTGACAGCATGTCTGACCGGGAGCTAAAAGGTCATTTGCGCGCTTTTCTGATGTACCGAAACGTGTGAACTAAAAAGCCTGTCTAACAGTGCCTGATTACTCAACTAAGTTATCTTTTGAGCTAATACTGTCCAAACACACAAGGTTTACATATAGACTCAGTTGTTTATGTTGGAATGAAAGTGTAAGTGGAACGGATGCGTGCCTGTATATTAGATGCGTGAGCTCTTAAAGGTATTAAACATGCAGCCGACTGTCATTAAAGGGATGTTCACCCATTTCTGTCACTCACTCACATGTTGTCCCAAATGTATTCATTTATTTCATGAACACAAAAGAAGATATGTTTAAGATTGTAACAGTTGCTGACTTGATAGTAGGATATAAAACAATTTAAGTCACTTGGAAGCAGCTTCAAAATTAATGTTTAAGAATTTTGAAGATGTGACACCCTACTTAACTGACCGTTTTTTGATTTGCACAAACTGCATTGAAATAACCATTTGTGTGGAATATTTCAAGTCTGTAAACAGCCATTAACAGAAGCCAGAGACGCTGAAGATTACTGTAGCCTGACCTCACGTTCACTATGCGAAATATAGTGAATTGGGAATATGAATGTATGAGGGGAACTGTTTTGAGAAAAGTTTAATGACATTTTCTTCTCATCTTTCTGTATATTGTATGTTTGCATTCAGGTTTAATTTATGAAGCTTTTAATCATCAGGAAATGTTGCCCACCCTTGCTCAATTGCGTGGTTGCATTCAGTGGGATTGTGGTGCTCCTAAATTCTTGAAGTTTCCAGACAGTGTAAGGCAGACACAAAGCTCTCTTTCTCCAAACCCTGAGCTTTAAGACTACCTTCCTGTTTCTGTATATCCTCTTCCGTCATTGGACACTCTTTGACGGACAGGTTGTTGAGCAGCGTTTTGTTTTCCTCCTGCAGCTGTGCGATCTGGGACAGCAGATCCTGGGCTTCTCCTCTCCACACATCCTCCACAAGCTCCAGCTCCTGTTCACAACCACACACACACATTCAGAAGCGGCTCATAAAATATACATGAGTGTTTATTTAACGCTGACCTTCCCTGGAGTTACGTAACGTCTGAAACAATCAGCAAAAACACACAAAGCAGGAGCATAATAACATCTTCACAGAAGGACACAGACAAAAGCTGCACTCATAACTCTGTTTATATTCCCATATTCATGTGTTTAATCTATTCTTACATTTGTGTGAGATTCTTATGTGCTACAATACCATGGTCATGCACTATGGTAAAACCACATCTATTCTTCATCTTGAAGTAACATGTAAATAAACATATAGTATAAGAATATTGCAATCATTCAGTAAACATCAAGTTACCATAGCATTAGCACAGTAGAATCTGACCCCACACTGGATTATAGTACTACCTCAGTACATTTGACATCAGCCTCATAAGATTTGGATTTGTTGCATATTTGCTCACTGTCCCAGTGGACATGATGTTACGTGATAATGATGGACTGTGGTTATGATTACATCATTTCCTGTACCAGACAGGAACTTAGAAATCCCCATGCATGCACTGCTTTGTTCTGAAACACCACTGGCAAACAACTTAAGCCAAGAAAAACAACGTATATACATTCATACATACTTAAAAGTAGTAGAAAAAAAGAAGTAGGCCTATACATTCACCAAGGATACGGTAAACTGATAAAAAGTGACAGTAAAGACTTTTATTGTTAGAAAAGATTTCTATTTTGAAAAATTCTATTCTGAATAAAATCCTGAAAAAAGTATCACAGGTTCCCAAAAAAATATTAAGCAGCAAAAACTGTTTCCAACATTGATAATAAATCAGCATTTAAGAATGATTTCTGAAGGATCATGTGATGTTGAAGATTGTAGTATTGGCTGATGAAAATTCAGCTTTGCATCACAGAAATAAATTACATTTTAAAGTAAATTAATACAGAAAACAGTTATTTGAAATTGTAATCTTATTTCACAATATTACTTTTTTTTACTGTATTTTAGATTAAATAAATGCAACATTGATGAGCATAAGAGACCTCTTTAAAATACAGCCAACTTTTGAACATCACAGTATATACACTATATTAGGGAAGTCAGGTTATATTTTTCTAATCGAATTAATCACATATATAAATAAAATAATATTCAAATAATAATTAAAATATCTTATATTACAATATATATATATACACACAATTATGCACTTTAATATATTTATTATTGAATACATTTAGTTTTATATATAAAATAATATCTAAATGATAGATAGACAGACAGATAATTTAATGGAACACGAATACAAAACAAAATATTTATAAATTAAAATGTGTACTTTTATATGTAAAATACTAACATAATTGTACATATACAGTATGCTGTGACGTCACAGAAAAGTGGCGCACAGTAGACTAGTCACCTGTCTGTTTCTAGTGTCAATAAAACAGAGTTAAATGAACGAGCTGGTTATATAGATAAGGTAAATAGATATTCTAGCCTGTGAAGCACCTTCTTATGTTTCCTCTCCTTCTCCAGCCGGTCCATCCGCTCCAGCCGCAGCCGGTCCAGCTCCAGCCGCAGCTCCTCGGTCTCCGGACTGATGCTGTTGCGGCTCACCAGGACCTCCAGGATCTCCAGCACACGGACCACTTTAGGCATGAGGCGGGACAGAGCCTCGCATCCGTACTGATCGATAATGCGCTCGAACTCCTGGCCCACGACCGCGGCGATATCGTAGACGTCCATCACGGTCAGATCCGCCACGTTCTTCTCCAGCGCCGAACCGTAATCCTCCATGACCGACCGTCTCTGAAGTTCGTTTCCTTCTAAACTTTCTCAGTCCCTTTCAGTAGCCAAACAGATCCCCAAAGCCCTCTAAAAACCTTCTAATGACATCCCGTCGAAAATAAAAGCCATTTCGGGATATTGTAGGCCGAATTGGACCGAAATAAGAGTTGTCCCATTGCGGTTCGGTTTCCCTGCCCTTATTTATTCCTCAGAGCGGCGCTTTACGTACCGCGCATGCGCACAGCAGCGGCAGACGAGGGCGCTGTGAAATCACTGTCAAGCGCCACACTGACCTACAATATCGGTCATAAAAAAACAAACACTATCGGTCATAAGCTCTGTTTACCATGGATATTGGGTAGTTTAACTGTGGCCATTGTTAGTTCAAAGTATGAACGGGTAGTTGACAGAACATGTCAAGCAGTGACTGACGCTATATAATCAGTGTTAGGGAGTAACTAGTTGCATGTAACGAAATAACGTAATTTAATTACAAAATAAATGTAACTGTAATCTGTTACAGACAGTTACTGATAAAAAATGTGTAATTAAATTACATTTACTTATGAAAATGTTAATGATTACAAAAGGGATTACGTCTGGTCTGACTCTGAATATTCACACACCACACACACACACACACACACACACACACACACACACACACACACACACACACACACACACACACACACACACACACACACACACACACACACACACACACACACACACACACACACACACACACACACACACACACACACACAGGAGTTTAGGACACACATCACACACACACACACACACACACACACGATAATTGTTTGTATTTCTTGTTTAGGTTTATGCTTTATTTTTCCAAAGCATTGTCAGATGCCGGTGTTTCCTGTCATACCTGTCCAAAGTTGATTTCAAAAACAGTATCATAGCTATTAAACTATATCTTGTTATGATTTTAAATCTGTATTTAACCTCTCTAAAGATGATCTCTAAAGTCTGGTTAAGTCTGATTTTGTGCTGGCTGTACTTCAAAATTAAATTATCTTAATTCAAGAGATGAAGGATTTTGAGAAGACTGTCAGTAATGAGTGTTGAATACTACTGTAAGGTAAGCCTAAATATTTGACAATTATTAACAGTTGAAAACATTCATAAAAAATTAAAAGTAATCAAATGTAATTGGTTACATTACTTTAATAAATTGAAATAGTTACACTACTTGTTTTATTTTAAATAGGGTAATCTGTAACCTATTACATTTCCAAAGTAACCTTCCCAACACTGCTTATAGTCGTGTATGATTAAGTATGTGTGCAGCTTTTGATATTCAATTAGACTTCACTCTGCAGGCAAATGTGGCCCAAAGCTGATTTGTTTTGTTTTTTGCCCACACGTGACTCAGATCTGTTTTTGTCACGACAGTGTGAACAGCACAAACCGCATGGAATCTGATCTTTTCAATTCTGATTTGTGCCACTTCCATATGTGGTACTAAATCCGATCCATGTTAGATGTTTTGCAATGCGACCGCAGTGTGAACGGTCATGTCGGATTTCATGCGGCTTTTACGTCACTCTAGACCAGGCATCCTCAAATCTGGCCCACTCATGCAGAGTTTAGCTCTAACCCGTATCAAACACACCTGAGCATGCTAATCAGCATCTTCAGGGTCATTAGAAAATCACAGGTAGATGAGTTTGATCAGGGTTGAAGCTAAACGCTGCAGCAGATCGGCCCTCCAGGGAAAGATTTGAGGAACCCTGCTCTAGATCGACATAATTCCGCGCTGACGGGAGACACTTTAAAGATTTTACATACCCAAAGTTATCAAGACAGTAGCGAAAGGTAATCAGTGGAAGTGTGATATGTGTCAGAACTCATAGAGTGACAACTCGACAAGCAAAACATGAGGTCTCATATCATAAACGTTTAAAAACTCTTCTTTCTTTTGTCACATCCTTGTCTTATATTTTTTCATATTACCTCTGCATAATTTCGCTGGTTTCTGCAGCCGATCACACTATAAATAAACGCATAATCGCTTACTTTATATCCTCCGTGTTTAACGTTATTTCCGTATGACGGCGCACCGTGCACAAGTGTTGCCAAATCCCTGTTCGTATCGTTCTTATGCGCATGCGGGTCAGTTCAGAACCATGATCTGTTCACACTGGAAATCTGATATTGTATATTTAAAACTACAATGTGAACAGCTATACAGCTATACAAAAACAGCTATATTGAGCTCTAAGGCTCGCAGTGTGAACGTAGCCTTAGAGATTTCATGAATGGGTTTTGAATACATTTCTAACATGTTTTTAATTTGTTGTTGCATCTGTAAATACAGGTGTTAAAAACAACAAGCACATGCAAAACTTACCCATAATTAATACATATTTTATTTACTTCAGTTTGCATTTACAACTTCAAGTTCATTTACATTAAAATCGTAAAATGTGTTAAAAGATACCAAATTAACTACCAACTAGATGGTTGGTAAATACATCCAGGGCTCAGACTCCTTTCACCTAAACTGTGGGAGATAAACAAAGAAAAACAACTTAATATCTAAACTTCACAATATTGTCACTGAAAATACAGGTAAGTGGCCCGAAGCAAACAGCGTCTGTGAATACGTACTGCATTCTTGAGGAGACTGCCTGATTTATGGAAGATTGAGGATCGTTTAGAGCTGGTTCTGGCAGGTTCGGGTCTGGGCGGGTCCAGTCGAAGTGGTTCGAATCTGGGTGGGTCCAGTGTGAACGCATCCAGACTGGGCAGTTCCATATTGGGTGGGTCAGGAAAAACAGTAGGCAGTGAACTGTCAAAACTGTTGACTTGAGGCGTGTCCATTGGGATCCCTCCCATCTCATAGTGCTTTTTCCTGAGTTCTCCCAATCGTATACGCTCGTTCACCAGATGCTTCTCCAACTCCAATACTTTCACCTATAAACAAACATGAGTTTTCAAGCATGAAAAAGAACTTGCAAATCATTTTACTTGCATGATGTGATGTATTTCATCATTCAATGTGAATTTTGTACTTGATTTAATCCTTTGGGATTTGATTGGATGGTGTAAGGGTTTTTCATACCTAAAACTGTACTATTTTTCATTTTGGCAAATTTACCTGAGAATCCATTTCTTCTGTTTTGAGTTTTATTAGAGACATACTGGAAAAGTCCATGGAGTCTATGGGAAAAAAAACAAGATGACACACTTAGAAATGTAGCATCACATAACTCACCAACATAACTCTGCAGTGAATGGGTGCCGTCAAAACGAGAGTTCAAACAGCTGATAAAAACATCACAATAATCCACAATTAATCCATAACTCCAGTTCATCACTTAATGTCTTGTGAAGCAAAAAGTTGCGCGTTTGTAAGAAAAAAAATCCATCAGTAAGGCATTTTAACTTTAAAAAAGTCACTTCTGGCTAAAATGCGGGTCCATAATAAACCTTCCTCCAGTAAAGTTCATCCCCTGTTGTCCTCTTACGTCAAAATCCACCGACATTTTTTTTAAAATTGTTTTGGCTTGTAAACATTGCTTGATATGTGTATATATATCAGTTTTTCACTGGAGAAGGCAATAATATGGGGATAGAGGACTCATATTTTAGACAGAAACAATGGTTTAATCACGTTAAAACGCCTGGATGTACTGCATTTGTACAGCTGTTTGGACTCTCATTCTGACGGCACCCATTCACTGCAGAGGATCTAAGGAGCATATGACCTAATGCTAAATTTCTCCAAATCTGTTCCCATGAAGAAACAAACTCCTCTACATCTTGGATGGTCTGAGTACAATTTCAGCTATTTTAATATTTGGGAGAACTATTCCTTTAATGTGCATTCTGGAGTTGTTGGTGATAACAAACTTTACTATTTGCAGGGAGTATGTTTCTTGTTGCATGTGTCCATGACACTCACTCTTGTCCTCAATCTGCATTTGTCCTGATTTAGTAGATGACACCACAACAGCGGCCATGTCATTCACGTGACGGGATGCTTGCTGTACGGTTTGGAGCTTCTTGTTGCCTCGATCTGCCTTTACCTGTTAAATGAAGTATTGATGTGTCAGAATCATCAGATTTGATTCGATTAAACACACATATATTGGTCTCATGAATTTTACCTTTGAAGCAGCGACAAGTTGTGCCGTACTGGCGGCGATCTCATGAGAGCAGACAATCAGCTCTTCATATTTCCCCTTGTCAGTCACGACTTTATCAGCCGATTCACTTTGTGAGATAATTAATCACAATTACAGGGACTGACACTAATAAACCCAGGTTAAAGCTTTAAATATTCTACACACTCACAGCATCTGTGTTGCACCCCATCCTACAGCCTTCGATGCTGAGATGAGTCCCTCCGTCCAACGTGAATTTTTAGCATAGAAGTCTTTGACAGAACCAACACCCTAAGATGGAATAGCGCAATAAGGTGTTTGAGTGTGTGAGTATGCATGATTTATCAATCCATATAGCCAAATCATACCCGGCCACTTTCCACAATGTCTCTCTGCAGGTCAGTAGCGGCCGTCACCAGCATGTGTATAGTAGCAAAAGTGGCCTTGTCACCAGGCTGCATTTATTTGATAAATGTGTATACTTGTGGTGCCTATGACCGGACTCCAAAACAACAAAAGTGATGAACTTGTTTTCTTTCACATTACTTGACAAATCTTGATATGAAAAAACATTTTTTATGAATAATTTTCCATTAAAAAATTAAAATTTGCACTGTTTTTAGGTACTTTAATGTCAAGTATGCTTCATTTTTACAAAATTAGTTTTATTTTTTAGAATAAATCTCAATTGGAAAAACATAAAAAAAGATTTTTTTACGGCACCTACTCTCAGATTAATGCGATTAATTTAGAAACACAAAACCATTAAAATGATAAAACAAGTTAAAAATACAGTAAAAACAGATATTTTGAAATATTAATACCATTTAAAATAATTGTTTTCTATTTGAGTATATGTTAAAATGTAATTTATTCCTGCGACGTAAAGCTGAACTTTCAGCATCATTACTCCAGTCTTCAGTGTCACATGATCCTTCAGAAATCTTTCTAATATACTGATTTGCTGCTCAAGAAACATTTATATTATTATGAATGTTGAGCTTTAATACTTTTGTGGAAACCATGATACTTTTTTCATGATTAAAAGAAAATTGATTTGAAATATTTTGTACATTATACATGTCTTTACTGTCAGTTTTGACCTTAAAGTACCTTCATTAGATCTGAACACGAGCCAATGATGCTGTAATAGAACAAAACAAAACTGTAAATACATAACATAAACTACAAATTGTGTGTGGTATTTATTAATCTATATCCCAAACTCACTTTTGGTTAACTTCCAGCTTCACTCCAGATGAATCTCTTCTTGCCTGGCTCAATATTTCCTGTATTACATAAGAAAAAACTCATGAAGTCATAGCAAATCCTGAGTTCAATCCAGTATCATTAACACAGTGTAACTTACATCCATTCTCAGCACAGCATCTTCAATGGCAGTGGAAGTCGCAGCCATTTCCTTATCCACCATTTCTGCCAGCTCTTCCTTCTGCACATCTGCTCCCATGGGGCGCAGGTCCTGCAGGAGACCAGGAGAGAGGTCACTTACTATTTCACACAAACACAGATCAAGTCTGAAGATGCCATCTCTGGTCCACCGCACCGCACCTGTCCTTGGTTGAGGATACGCTGGACCACATAGCGGACAGCAGTAGGGTCAGCTCTCGGGAGCGTGGCCTTCAACTTCAGCTCTTTCAGATACTGGAGGCAGTGAGTGGCACAATCCCGGCAGTTATCTGTCAAACCTATGGAGAAATGAACCAAAAATCATCAGACTGCTTGGAAAAAAACAGCTTTTTACCAGTTTAAGGTGGTTTTAGGAGCATGGTAGATTATTTGCTACTGGATTGAGATAGTAAACCAGCCCTAACTAGCTTGATCAAAGTGCTCTACCAGGTTGCAACCAGGTCTACAGTTGATTAGCCATCTAAGTACTATAGATGAGAAGTTTGGACCTGCTAAATGCCATGCAAACCATCTGGTATTAGCTGGATTTCCTAATGCAAATCATCAGTACAAAGTACCACATCTGAAAAACTTTAAAGACCGTCTTAATTTTCTAATGCAGTCATCTGTATATATTTTCTAATGCCAAACTTAAATAGCTTCAAAGTTGTAGTTATTTGCAATTTATTTTTAAAGAAATTATATGTAGACCAGCAGCTAAACCAGCTTGGACCATCAAAAGGCACCAAAATAAGCAGTTTGGACCATCTAAAAACCAAAACTGTGTCATATTAGCTGGATTTTCTGAAGCAAATCATCTGTGCAGATTTTATAATACAAAATCTTAAATCATTTTAAACACTGTGTTAATGCAACTTATAATTATAAATGTTTTGTAATACTACAGAAAGTTTGATTTTGAATGTCAACAGCATCAATGCATATGAAATGTGCATGTGTGCATTTTTAATAATAAAGAATAATTAGGACTCTTACGGTCTGCTTGGTCCGTAGGTGCTGAGTGTGCAGTTCCTGCTCCATTCACAATAGTGTCAGCGATGAGATGGGAGAACTGGGTCACCGACCTCAACAAACCACTGACGTCTAGAAGAAGGAGGAAGAAGAGATTACATCGCACTAACACCTGAACCTGTAGCTTACTGATGAGAATGACCGACATCTTACCATCCATATTCCTCAAATAGCCTGCATGACTCTGCTGCATCTTATCAATGGACGCCAACGTCAGCTCAGCACGATTGATCAAATAATCTGCAAGCAGAGATTAGATATATGTAGAGTAAAAGAAGTGATGAGGATCTCCAGAAGTAAGAGGAGGAGGAGGGTGAGGAAGGACAGACCTGGGGTGCTGATGCAGCGCACGTGTAGTGGGTCGTCCACTTTGGCCACAGCGTCCAGCACGATGCCCTCGGCCTCCACCACAGCGCACTGCAACAGACTGAACTGCTCGTCCTGCAGCTTCTGCTGAAACAGTCCTGAGTCCTGACTTAACTGTACAGAAAAAACACAGCAGAAGAATTAAGAGCCTCAAACCTGGGCTACATCCCAATGTGCATACTGTTCATCCTATACGAGATGAAACCGTCCCAAATCATAGCATGACTTTAAAGATGTATCATATATTTCACCATTATATCAGCTATCAGTCAGCCCACTCTCTAAATATTGACATAAGTAATATTTATATATTATATTACACAAAAAACTATAATAATTGTATCTATCAGTCAGCTCCCTTTCTAAATAATGACATAACTAATATTTATATATTATATTACACAACAAAAACTATAATATTATCTTCAGTCACTAAATAATGACATAACTAATATTTATATATTATATTACAAAACTATAATAATTGAATCTATCAGTCAGCTCCCTTTCTAAATAATGACATAACTAATATTTATATATTATATTCAAAAAAACAATTTTATCTATCAGTCTAAATAATGATAAATAATGATAATATATCAATAAATAAGATAAAAAATATTTACTTTTATTAAATAGAATTATATATTAAAATTAGTGCTGTCAAACGATTAAACGCATCCAAAATAAAAGTTTTTGTTTACATAATATATGTGTGTATACTATGTATATTTATTATGTATATATATATATATAAATACAAACACATGCATGTATATATTTAATAAAAATATGTTGTTTATATATTAAATATATGTATGTATGATATAAACTATACGAAATATAAATATATAAATGTGTATACATATTTTAGAAATATATACTGTATGTGTGTGTATTTATATACATTAATATACAGAGTTCACATACATTTATTATGAAAACAAAAACTTTTATTTTGGATGTGATTAATCACGATTAATCATTTGACAGCACTAACTAAAATCATATTATATTTGCTATTATACAGTATATCATAGATCACTATATTAGCTATAAATCAGCCTTCTCTCTAAATACTGACATAACTAATATTATATTATGTTAAAATTAGCTATTATTAAATTGAGTCATACATCATATTTCAGTATTATATTAGCTATCAGTCAGTCCACTCTCTAAATATTGACAGAACTAATATTATATTAACAAAACTATCATATTAATGTTTGCTGTCATTGTTGTGTATGATCATATTTCAGCATCGTGTCAGCTATCAGCGTCCCAAATCATAGTACTTTAAAAAGTGTACCTATACTATTGAAGGATTTTCAAACTATGCATGCATGAATGTGCTTTTCTGACCTTGGCCTGCATCTGGCTCTGCAGCACTGCCAGATCTCTCTGACTCCTGTCTCTCTCCTGCAGAAGTGTGGCCTGGTGGAGCTGGGATGCCTGACGCAGGTTAGTGATCTCAGCCTCCTGTTCCTTCACTGAACGTAGAAGAACCTCCTTCTCCGCCTGCAGACCCACTAACACACAGCTCAGCTGGTCTCCTGTCTACAACACACATACAAACACAAAGAAAGCACCGTTTGGAAGGTGTAGTGCTGATCTAGACGCTATAGGTCAATTACAAACATAAACCGGTCCTGACAAAGAGATCCTTTGCTCTTAGTATATATTTACCAGGCTGTGTTATGTGCCAATATTTGACCATTTGCAGATAATACTTTAAAAAAAATGATCATGTGACACTGAAGACTGGAGTAATGATGCTGAAAACTCAGCCTTCCATCACAGGAATTATTTATGCTTTTGACAAGTATTATATTATATTATAATTGATTTATATTATAGTATATTTCAGTACTGTATAAGCAATCAGTCAGCTCGCTCTCTAAATATTGCATCAGCATCTGATTTTGTAAAAATCATATTGGTTACCCATTAATATGTTCAATTAGTGTCTGCATGCGTGTGTAAAAAAAGTCATATTATGCATCAGTTGCACAAATGTAAACAGCTTGCATATGTTTGTAACAGAGGGTCTACTGAGGAGGAAATACTCACGGTTTCTTTACTGTTCAGAGCACTTTGAGCACGCAGCAGCTCCGCTCGCTTCTCCTCCAGCTCACGTCTCAGTTTCTCCATCTCCAGCTTCAGCTCCTGTTCCCGACACAACTGACCGCAAATAAATGACTAAAACACCTCATTCAGGCCTCATGCAGCTCTGTTTGAAATTATGATAGCACTGCATGTAAGTTAATATGAATTGGCATTAGGAACGATTGGGAAGTTGCACTGACTTTCTCCTGCAGCGCTGTCATCTCTCTCTGATGCCGGTCTCTCTCCTGCTGTAGGGTGATCTGCTGGAGTTGGGCGGCCTGACGCAGACTAGCTATCTCAGCCTCCTGATCTTTCACTGTACGAAGTAGTGTCTCTTTTTCTGCCTGAAGACCCACCAACATATTGCTCAACTCGTCTCCCGTCTAAACACACACACAGATCACAGAAGCATTGCAGTATTTACTAGGGTGTTTTAATGCATTCAGTTGCTAATCTAGAAATCTGGAGTCATTTATGCACATTGACAGAGATCCTACCTTCTCCTTGCTCTGTAAAGTATTACGGACGTGGAACATTCCGGCCCTCGCGGTCGCTAGCTCTTGCTTCAAACGTTCAATTTCTGCTCTCTGTGCCTCCAGCTGAAAATTACAGTTCAGTTAATGATAGATGGATATTTCAGCCAGGCCAATAAATCAGCAGATATTTGTGAAATCATCTACACTAGTTTCAATTAAATCTTCTAATCTGATTGTCAATGGATAATGTACAATTTCTGCTGTTTTTGAATAATTATGAGAAAATTCACTCCCATTTAAACGTTTGGAGTCAGTAAGACCCCCCCCCCTCCTTTTATTGAGAAAGGATGAATTAAATTAGTCAAAAGTGACAGTAAAGACATTTATAATGTTACAGAAGATTTATAATCCAGATAAATGCTGTTCTTTTTGAACATTTTATTCATTAAATGATCATAAAAAAATGTGTCAGTTTCCATTAAAATGCAGCGCAACTGATTTTAACATTGATAATAATACAAAAAATGTTTCTTGAGCAGCAGATCAGTATATTAGAATGATTTCTGAAGGATCATGTGATATTGCAGACTGGAGAAATGATGCTGAAAATTCACAGGAATAAATTACAGTTTAAATATTTTAAAATACTACTGTATATTTAATTAAATAAATGCATTACATTAAATATTTTTTTCATACTACAATAATACTATTATTAAAACTATAATATTGGAATATTTGCATCAGCCATTGAAAATCTCCTAATGGTCAACTAACCAATAGCATTCCAGGTTAGTATGAGTGGTAAGGCAACGTTTACATCTCAACTTGAATCAAACATTAATGTGTGTAGTGTGACCTTGGAGCTGTTGTCCTGTTCGTGTTGTTCCACCTCTACCGTCATCTGCTGTTTGTACGTGAGCAGCTCCTCCTGCGCCTGCTGAGTGCCGCTGAGCTGCTTCACCATCTCTGCATTCTGACACAGAAAATATGACCATTACCAATAACCAATAAAGACATTTCACCACCTCAAGTTTATACTTTTTTCTCCAGAACTCCTTGTGCCAACATATTTGGGGAATATTTGCTCACATTAGGCCATAACAGAAATATGAGGAAGACAATTACAATGTGTCAAAGTATAATTTTTACTGGAGGATCACATATCGTGTAATTGATGCTGTGAGTGACAAAGTTACTGGTACTGCTGATCAATAACATGTGAGGAAAGCGGTCTTTACCTTCCTCATGAGATCAGCATGTCTGCTGACCAGGTCGGCGTGTTTCTCTTTGAGTCGAGTGAAATGTATCTGAGCAGTCTGAGCTCTGCCTAGAAAACACGAGAACAAGAGATTTCAATCATATTACCATTCAAAAGATTGAAAAAAAGCCTCTTATGCTCATCAAGGCTGCATTTATTTGATCATAAACACAGTAATATTATTTTGTTTCAAATTAACTGGTTTCTTTTCAAATATATTTTTAAAATGTAATTTATTAATGTGATCAAAGCTGAATTATTTGATGAAAATTGCGCTACTTAATATTTTGTGGAAAACATGATATATTTTTGTTCAGGATTCTTGAAAAGCACAGCATTTATTTAAAATAAGCATCTTTTGTGACATTATTGTCTTTGACTTTTGATCAATCTAATGCATCCTTGCTGAATAAAATGTGAATTTCTTCCAAACAAACGGTAGCATATATGTTGTGAATGTGAGTCTGGGGTCAGAGGTCACTCACTGCCCGCGTCCTCGGCCGTGGCCTGTATGCTGGCAGCGACTGCGGTCTGTGCTCTCAGGTTCTCCACCTCCATGCGCAGACGTTCGTTCTCCACCAGCGCCATCTGCTTGTGCGTCCGCTGGTCCTCAAGCTCAGATTCCAGTTTATTGACCTGACTTTTGAGATGGACCACGACACGCTGGGCCTGAAGACACACGGATGACGGGATTCAATCACAGGAGAAGATAAAACTGCTTCAAGATAAAGACGAACGTCTAACCTCCACTTTTATGAGCTCCAGCTCTGGTTTCACCACCTCCAGTTCCTTCCTCAGAGAATCAGCCTCGGTCTCTCTGTGTGAGGGTTTATATTAAAGATAAAACCAAAAGAACTTTCAAATTGTTGTTCTTTAATTATGTCACTAATATCCACAATTTAGAATAATAGTGAAGTCATCAAAACTATGAAATAACACAACTTATATTTATGTCAAAAACTATTTTTCAGATTTATTTCTCCTAAAACTCCCTTTTACACAAATAAGTCATGTCTACATCACGGTTATTATCAGTAAGTAAAACTAAAGCTTTAAATCAATTTAAAAAAATTAAGCAAAAAAAAAAGTGTTACTTGAAACAAAATAAAATAAACTATAAAATAAAACTAATTTATTTTTTATTTTATTTCAGCTAACTGCCAGTGCCAAGACATCATTGCTCATTTTTGTTTAATTGAAATTTAATTATTAAAATAACTCAAACTAAATCATCTAAATAAAATAATATATACAAATTAATATACTATATAGACATAAAAAATACTAGTAATAAAAAAAACCAAAACACAACAAAATTAGTAACAGATTGAACTAAAGAGAAAGCAGAAGATATGTGAATAAATTCTCCTTCATATCAAGAAACTATAATATTGATCTATATCAGTTCAGGTGATTTTGGAAGAAGTTGATGAGAACTGAAAATGAGAATATTGAGTTCTATATTTAGATCTCGGACTAATCTGAGCACGGTTTGAGATATTGTTGAGATCTCTTCTGAAACTCTAGAAGTCTGCATTTGCTCTCATTTAGTCTCAGTGTGGTCAAAGAAAAACTGATCAATATTTATGACAGTTTTTGAGCTTTCTTTGGTAAAGTGGTGTCACCTTTGCTCTGGTGTGTCAGTTGGAGGGTCAAACTGGTTGAATCCGTAATACTGTGGAAATAGCAAATGTTGAAAAACACTTAGTAAGACTTTCACTGAGCTAATCTACAAAGTTTGATCAATCCAGGCGGTTTTTACCGTCTGATAGTTTCCTTCAGAGAAATCCAGCTGCGTGTCCGTATCATCGTAGTCAGGGAACGTCTCTTTCTGAACGACCACGGGCTTCACGTGATCAGCGAACGAAGCCGCACGCAGGAAATTTGGAGGCTCCTACAACATTCATATGCACATATTCATCAGTTCAACATTGTTTCTTTTATAGCAGTTTGTCAAAACGTTTTCAGTAAACACGACATGAAATTCAATTATTCACGGATGTAAGTATCTCACATCTGGAAGATCAGGAATCTGAATGATCGATTTGAAAAACTCCATCCCTCTTGCTCTCTCGAAAAACTGCGTCAAACTGTGGAGGACAAAGACCGAACAAAACCTGCTCAAAGCATTTCATGAACTCCATTTCTCCATTTGTGAATTTAACTGAATAAAAGCATCTGCCAAATTAGTATAGTACATGCACTGTAAATAAATCATGTTCTTTTGAACTTCCTATTCATCAAAGAATACTAAAAAATGTATCACAGTTTCTATGCAAATATGAGTCAGTACAACTGTTGTCAACATCAATAATTTCTTGAGCAGCCAATCAGCATATTAGAATGATTTCTGAAGGGTCATGTGACACTGAAGATGCTTAAAATTCAGTTTTGCATCACAGAAATAAACTACAATAAAGTGCATTCAAATAGAAAGCAGTGCTTTTAAATTGTAATCATATTTTACAATAGTTCTATTTTTACTGTATTTTCAATCAAATAAATGCAGACTTGGGGAGCATAAGAGATTTCTTTCAAAAACAAAAACATCTTACCGACCCCAAATGATTTTCAATTATAGTGCAGATATATCAGTAATGTCTGATATTATTATTAATATTTATTTTTATAAATCAATGTTGTTACGATTAGGCTGATATTGGTAGCTGATAATATCAGGGTTTCTTGTTGTCATGAAGAATGCTTATTTCAATAAATATATATTAGTCAGTGGCAAAAAAAAAAAAAAATTCTGCTTTTGCCATTGGACAAAATTTCTATAAAGGTCCATTCACACACAATAGTCCATCGTTACCTGTTGAACTGCTCACGGAATCGGTCCCTGTGTCCTAACAGAGCGTCCACCGGTATCCCTGTGACAGCACAGCGCCGGGAAACTCAATGAAAATGATGCATATCAATGAAGAGAGCAGCATGTAAACAAGACTCACGGCTGTGTAGCTTGAACAAGAGCTTGACCAGGAAATGGTAGAGCGGACCGCAGTCCTGGATGACGAGAACCAGCGGTGCCAGACGGCACTGACCCACTAGAGAGGTAGAGCTGGTGGAGTTGGACTCCATCTGACGGAAAACTGCATTTCAAAAGTAAAACATATTGTATTATACACACACTGCCGTCTCTTCTGCTCACCAAGGCTGCATTTATTTGATCAAATGCAGTAAAAACTGAAATATTATTACAACTTAAAATAACTGTTTTCTATGTGAATATATTTTAAAATGTAATTTATTCCTGTGATGCATAGCTGAATTTTTGAGCATCATTACTCCAGTCTTCAGTGTCACATTATACTTATTATTTATTTATATTTTGTGCAATCCGTGATACATTTTTTCAGAATTCTTTGACATGTAGAAAGAAAAACAGCACTTGAAATGGAACTCTTTTATAACATTATAAATGTCTTTACTGTCACCTTTGATCCATTTAATGTGTAATGAATGAATCTGAGTATTAAAAGCAGTTTTCGGGTAAAACACTATGTTTACCTGTTTCTTGCAGCTTTAGAGCCGCTTCCATGTACTCCAGAACCTCACCTGTCATGTCAAACCTGGATATACAATAATCAGGAGTAATTAATTTACATCAATGGATTATTCAAGCTCACTGAAATCATTAGCAATGTACTTACACTTTGTTGATATCAATGCCAATGGCTTTATCAAGAACCTGTTCAGGAGCTTCAAGGTTTGGTGGGATTTCCAGATGCTGTGGTGGAAACAAGAAAGAAGATTAGACAGATAGATATTTTTAACTCATACGTCAATGAAGGAAACATTAAACTTACCTTTAAGTGGAAATCGATTTTAATACACAGCAGCTTGGCATACAGCGCAACAATATGTCCATATCGATCATGTAGATTCCCCTAAAACACAGCAAACATGTACCATATTGAAGCTGAACGTTTCAGATTAAAGATGATGTAAATGACTTGCTCAACAGAAAAACATCCAGATCATCTCGACACTCACCCATAATGTTCCCATCTGTCTAATGCTTGCGGTCTGACCTCTGCTGTCTCGTAAAGTCTACAAGAAATACATGCATTTATATTTGAAGGGTCATTTTAGACAAAGTCAAATGAAAGTCATTTTCATCTGATGACACTGTGGTAGATGGGACTGACGTTGGGATGGCCGTCTCGTAGCAGTTTGTGCACCACGTGGCAGTACTTCCAGCTGAGGATGGCTTTACTGGACAGCGGCAGACTCACGGCATGAGACCAGAACGTGACCGCACCACCTTCCTTATGTGTGCCTAAAATGATATCTGTGCAGAAGTTAAGAATTTTATTGTATCTTAAAACAATGTACTTTATATAAAGTTGGATATATAAGTCCAGATGATATACACAATTAGCAATTGCTTGAGACATTGAAGTAAAATGTAAACAATATTCACCCTGCTGTAGCTAAATTTGCATGAAGATATAAAAGGGGGGGAAAAATTGCCCATCAAATGCTATGATTTTAATGGTAGGTTTATTTGAACTGAGAGACAGAAAAACATTTAAAAAAATTTTTATTGCATTTTAATGAGCAAGATCTTAAAATGCAACAGTTTGTTATGTTATCACACCAGCTCTTTATATAAAGGCTGGTTGCTACAAGATCGCAAGCAGCTTGGTATACAGTATAAATAAATCCAACTTTATCGTGGAGTTTCATATACAGTGAGGAAAGAGTATCTTGTCACTCAAGACAGCACATAAAGCAATTGGTAACACACCATGAAGGATATGCAGCAGCAAGGGTCCCTGCTCAAGAAACAATACAGCCCGTCTAGTTTACCAAATCAGAGGAGAACTGGGTGAAAGTGTTGTGGTCAATGAGACCAAAATGCTTGCATCAACTCAAGTGTTTACATGACCCAAGAACACCATCCCCACCGTCAAACAAGTAAAATGCTTTGGGGTGTTTTTCTGTAAACAAAGGGAATACGGGGCCGTTATCACCCATTGAAAATGCTGTGATTTCTGCTAAATGTGACTGGAGGGATAAGTTTCCAAACGCATGAAGATATTAAGATACGGTGGGGGGGGGGGATATTAAGATACGGTGTATTTAGTTCTAAACTTTTTTTGGATTCTGTCTCTCACTGTTCAAATAAACCATTAAAATTATAGACAATTTCTTTGATGGGCAAACGTACAAAATAAACATACTTTTTTTCCCAGTATATAAACATTAACATCACCATTTTTGTGAAACTGCTTTGCAGTGTATTGCGAAAGCTGACCATCTGTGTGTATACTACAACACAAAGAACATGATACTGCGTGTATTAAACCATATTTCTCTTTGACAGGGCCTCCACATTGGTTATGGATTTGGTGATGCTTTGAAGCTGTAAAGCAGATGAAATAGAGATATGATATATAACATCATTAATTAAACAATAAATAACTGCACAGCTATAATGTAAATGAATATGACTGTTTAAAATATTAAATAATACACATCGCAATAAAGTGAAGCACAAATTAAACCAATAAATAATTGTGGCCAGGATGATTATCTGAGTCTGGTCATACATGTGTTTACCATTAGCATAGCAGTTCAGTAACTAGTAATATATTAATACAATACCATATACATACCATGGTATTTACACGGTACTTCAATAATACATTATGTATATCCATATTACTATGGTAAAAGACATTGGATTACATTGTTACACTTCCATACAAAACATTTTTGGACATGTATGACACGTCCAAAAACAGATTATGGTATTAAACTCTGTTTCAAACATGTTATTACTGTGGTACATACCCAGAAGCATTATTACCTGTGGTACATGTAAAAAAAAACATGGCATTATAATGACGCATGTCCATAAAACAAGGAATGTACAATAAAACAATGTGTTTTAAAACATAATGGCGATAGCTTTTAGGCGACACGACGGTTATATACAAGAACATCAATTTCGCGGGGATTCCAAGAGATACAATGAGAGGATTTAAAAGAGGAAAACTATTTTAAACAGTTTCAAAGATAAGGTAATATGACAAAATAGTGTATTTATCAGGTGTTTTGTCATATTACCACCTTATCATTGAATTCTCACCTGAAGTTTGACGAATTGCTCCTTTTCTGCAGCTAAAGCTTTTTCAGATTTATCCGTTTTATCGATTTTCTTCGAGGCCATGTTTAACTCCTTCCTCAGATGAAACCAGATGTACAAATGATCGAGTGTGTCCCGACACACACACACACACACACACACACACACACACACACACGCACACGCACACACACACAACACACACACACACACACACACACACACACACACACACACACACACACACACACACACACACACACGCACACACACAGTTTCCTCACGCGTTTACTCAATCTGAAAATTGTATTTCAGTCAAAATACAATAAAATTACATAAAAAAACAGTAAACTAAATTAAATATTCGAACTACTTAAAACTTCAACTACTTGTTTTTATATAAATTACAAATAAACACTAAAACGAAAGTCTCTCAAAATCACAATTTAAAAGAAAAGTTAATGACAGCATGTAAAGAGCTTTATTGTTCTTTCAAATGTCCTGAGATTAGGCAAATATCAGTAGCTTTTGAAAAGGCAGAGAACAAGACTGCATTTCAGGTGTAAAACACATCTTTGAAACCAAACAGGTTCGATGACAGTGAAACTGGAATGACAAAAACAAGCAGCACCATCTTGTATGACAGGTTTAACACTTGAAGAAAGTAGTTCATAAATAACAACAGCCTTTACATTGTTCAGAGGTAGTGCTTCTGTAGCATTAATCATTCATGCTTATTTTATACACATATCATAACAAATGTAGAATTATAGCATCTGTAAAAGCTACTTGTTAGCTTCACAAAACTCCTCTTTGGTTGCAAAATACTGATTTATTTTCAGAAGCTGTAGAGAAGATGGAAGTAAGCAGGGATTCGCTGCTTCTCGTGGCTTTATGGACCACATTACTTGCTTCCTTGATGCAAACGTGGGCTGCTTTCGATCTGGGAGTCACTTTCCTTTAGGACAGGGCAGAAGAAAATGGCATTTAGCTGCAGTTTTATCTTGAAGAATACTATGCATTAAACTGCTATGTAAATGAGTTTTGTGATGTAATAGGTACCCCGTGTGTTTGTCTGCCCTCCTGGCAATGGGTGGAGGTTTGGGAGTGGCTGTCATTGCCAGGGTTAATGTGGAGGTGACAGATGTCATCGTAGTTCATTGGGCTCTGAGGTTTCGTTGGGCTGACAGACTTCTTGGTAGAGCTTTCCAAACTTGCCACCATTTCCTGAGACTCAGCCAGAAGACGCTGTAACCGTGTTGTGGACGAGCTGTAGCCCTCCTACGTGGTGTGAAAAACACATGAGAGGTTAATACTATTGTATTGTACAAAATAAATATTTAATCATCATCATCATCATAATTATTAAAATAAATCAAATAAAAATGTATTACTTTTGCAAAACTACTTTTGTGCTATGCAAAACGAGTATTTAATAATTAAATATTTTACTATTGCAATAATACTACTGTACTGTAAAAAATTAACATTTAATAATAATAATAATTGTATTATTATTTTACAGAAAAAAGTAATGCAATTTAAGCGTATTTGAAAATGCAGCAATTTACAATATTCACATGGGTTAAACTTTTCAGGTAGGAAAATACAGAAATCTGTATATTTTTCTACACAGGAAAATATAAAAAATAACATATATAAATAATTGAACATATACATTTGTATTTTTTCATTGTGTTGTGGAGCTACCTCATTGCCATGGCGAGCTACATCATTGGCACAGAGTTCAATGCTTAGCTTAGAATCGGGTGGTAAACAGACAGAGCTCCGCCTACTTCTGTGACAGGGGGAGGGGCTATCCAGATGAAGAAGGCTCAGATCTGCTGTGCTTAGTTTAGAATCGGGTGGTAAACAGACAGAGCTCCGCCTACTTCTGTGACAGGGGGAGGGGCAATCCAGATGAAGAAGGCTCAGATCTGCTGCTGTGCTAGTTAATGAAGAGAAAGTCACGGTTATGATCAGGCCAACAAAATCAGCATTGGTTTTTGCCTGCTTGATCTTAAAACATACCTACATAAAATAGGCTATATTCAGTGCACTGGGTTTTATTATGGTAGGACATAGTAAAACAGAGCTCTCCTTTAATAAAACACTAAAAAAAAGAGGAAATATTATAAAATCGGTGTGTGCTTTTAGCATAGCCAAGGTGTGGGTCTGATTCCCAGGGATTGCATGAACTGATAAAATACAGCATTTGCCACATGCATAAATGTAAATGCCTTTATTTGAATGGGCGGCGGCGGGGGGGGGCAAACAAGCAACTTTGCTCTCAGAATCATGGGAGTTTTTGTCTAAACCTATGATTACGACCTAACTTGCAAGATGTTTTAATAAAGCTAGAAAGCCTACCAAGAGATTCTTGGACTGATATCCACATCGACAACACATACAGGAGTTCCTGTCTCTGAATCATAGTCAATGACAGCCATTAAATCCACATAAGCTCTAGTGTCACAATACACTGCCTGGCAGTGTGGATCTTCTGATGGGCTGTCAGCATTGATCACAGCAGAGAGACTGGGAGGACGGCTCAACACAGTGGTTCACTCTTTCCTTCATTTCCATCTTGGGTGATTCTGGTTCATTGATGTCACACTGGCTAGTTGCACAGCTGTTCTTAATGTTGGCGCCACAGCCACTTTCCACTACAGCTGAAAGCTTTGTGAATTCATGGTTTGTGGTGCTCAAAGCTGCGCCAAAGTCATGCTCAAAGTCAGTCTGCGTTTCCATTTCAACACAAGGACGCTGCATTAAAATCGATGGGGCATTTCCGCTTGTGCTGTGGCACATGGTGGACATTAGCCCTGTTTCTAGTTCTGTCCCTTCCTGATGATCACTGTTTTCTAGAACATGACTGTCTCCTAAACCAGAATCAGCCCTACGAACACAACAACACTCATAACTCAAGACGCCTAGACCAGGGTTAATACATTTAAAAAGTTGAAATATTGCTTTGGCAAATAACTTAAATAAGTTACTAAATAAGAACTAAAATTACTAAATGGAAATACAAACTAAAAATGTAATAAAACCAAAATAAAAATACATTAAACCTATTCAAGTTATTTTAAAATAACAAAAAAATATTACAAATAAAACCAAATTCAAAATAAAACTAACTGGATATGAAAAAAACTGAACTAAAACATTATATTAAACCTACATAGTCATTTTAATATATTACAATATTACTAAAAACACTAAATAAATTATTAAAAATAAAATTAAGATGAAAACTAAACATATAAAATATAAAATAATAAATGAAATTACTAACCAGAAATGAATAAAAACTGAAACTTAAATAAAAATATATTATACTTTTGTTTTTAAAAGATAATAAAAACAGAAGTACTATAGTACTAATAGTAAAAACAAACAAACAAAAATACTCAAACACTGGTCTGGACAGATGTAAAGCCAGTGGCTGAAATAAGTCACTTCATTTGATAAAACACTGCATGATGTAGATGCCCACCTCTCATGTGACCTTTGACCCTCGTGATGTCGGAGTGCCTCTCTGGCGCTCTCCAAGTTCAACTTCAGCAGCTGGAGGTCATTCTGTTGGCTTTCACACACCTGTCACAAACATATGCAATAATCATAACCCTATCAATCATTTATTATTTGCTGACTTGGTGTGAAGAATATCCTAACCAATCAGAACATGTCTGATGCTTTAAGTACAGAAATATGGATCAGGATTATAAGGAAATATGAAAAGGCCCATCATAAGAAAATTATTCATATTTAAAAAGGCAAAAAGTTTAAAGCAGGGTAGTCATCGCTAACTAAAATCATAAAATACATTTTTGTTATTTTGAACTTTAACTGAAATCAAATAAATCGTACAGAAAATAACCTTAAAACTATTTTATTTGAGCTAATTGACAAGGCAAATGTCTAATTTATTTTCCTCAAGTACTAAAATAACTAAAACTAAAAAAATAAAAGACAAAATTACACAATAAAATGTTTTAACTGAAAACTGTAATATGAAAACTATAATAGCATCTCAATACTAAAGTAACACTGGGTCCAAGCCTGTTCTTATAAGATCACTGCTGCTGTTTTAGAAGAGATCGTGACCATGTTTAAAACACCAAGTCATGAAAGAGGAATGCAGGAAGTATTACAGGCATGCTGAAAAACTACTCCGGATCAAATGGGAAGGACAGAGGTTGCTGGCTGGCATTGGATGATGTAAAGGGAGGGGGTTTGGAAAGACTGTACCTGCCGCAGACAGAGCAGCTCAGATTCCACTCGAGCTTGTTTTGATCGCGAGAGTTCAAGTAATTCATCCCTCCAGCTTTTATCTTCATCTGGGAAACAGACACAACAACCTCCATTCAATGAAACAGTAAGCATACGCGATCATGAAGAGACTGTAAAATATGTCTCCGCATCTGCACCAATCAGTGTTTAGGCATCGCTGCGGTTTATGATCAGTTTTTAATAGATGCAGTGAAACCAGTGAAGGTGAAATCATCAAACCATTACATTTTTAAAAAGACTTGCAACAAATTTCATTTTTAGGCATTAACAACAAGATCTCAAGTGTTTGTCAAATTTATTTAAAAGATAATTTTCAGATAATTTTTTTTTATTAACAGTCATGCAGTTACTTGAAAATAATAGAGGTTCCCAAAACTAGAGAACACTGCGTGGAAATCTTGAGTTGATGAAAAGCTAATCATTAATTTAAATTATAAAAATTTAAATAAATAAAAATTTAAAATAAAAACCATAGAAATAAAAAAGCAAAAAATATAAAATGTTTAAAATATATTTGAAAAGATGAGATATTGCATTTGTTTACCTGCATGTCATGTGACTATTAAACAACATCAAAGAACCGTAAACGTGAATTTGTTCTTAAATTATTTAAATACAAACAGAGAGTACTTAAGTAAATATTTTCGGTCAACTGATTTGAAACGTTGATAAAAAGTTTGGGAGTCCAATATAGTTAGATGTTCATATTTTTCTAGCAACCAAATAGTCAAATAAAAATAAAAACAATACATATACAATGCATACTGAGTGAATGTGTGTGTCATTTCGTTAATTACAGAATTTTCAGTGCTGAATAAAAATATGTATTTCTAATCGTGCCAAATCACAATGCATTCTGGGACAGCATGATAAGTAAAGAATACATGATGCAATGTGTCTGAAGCACATCTATGATGCTGTCTAGGTAGAAAGGTTTCTAGGGTTTGAAACAGAGCCTATATTATACTAAGAAACATGCAGTAGTGGCATACTCATCATCTGAAGTTCAACAGAAGTGATGTCTTTCTTCAACAGCTGGTTTTCCTGCTTTAAGCGGATGAGCTCTTCTCTCTGGCTGTTGTTCTCGATGGTTTTCTCCTGAAACTCGGCTGCAAAAAACATGAAACATCCTGATGAATCCAGCATGAATTCATTCACACTACACATGCATACTATTTAGAATGTACTTTTTTAACAGTCGCAAAGAATACTATACAGTAGAGATCGACCGATATATCGGTTTACCGATATATTTCCCGATATTTAAGCATTTTACCATAATCGGATATCGGTTTTGAAAAAAACATTTACTATAGAACCATTATTTCACCAATAAACATCTAAATAAATACATCTCTATCGAAATTAATTATTTATTATCTCCGCAAGCGATCGCAGTTTGAGTATAGTTCTGTGTAAATAGATAAACCGCGCTGTCAGCAGTTTTCATAATCTAGAATGACAAAAACATTTTAATAATTCTGATAAAACATGCCAGTTAAGAAATGCAATAAAATACGATGTTTTGTTTGTTATAGCTTATTTCAATATTCCAGAGAATATTATTCAGAATTAATATTATTGAATTATTCTTCACTCTTTAGTCTATTAAACAGCGTTTAAACCTAAAACTGTAGTTTAAAATGAAGTTGATATGACTTCTGTCCTTTATTTTCTCCATTTGAAAACATTAGACATTCTTTTGCTTATTGTTAATATCAGTGTTGCTGATGAAGCTTTTTATAAATAAAATGTTTTTATTGTTGTAATTTTAAGATTAAATTTTACATGAAAATTTTAATTTTCAACAGTTTTTTGTTGTTGTTAAGATGACTGAAAGAAGGAAAAACCAAAGCGAAGAATGGACTTACTTCACTTACTTTATAACAGTAAATAAATATCGGTTCTGCATATCGGTTATCGGGTACATAAACGTACAAATAATGGGTATCGGTTATAAAAAATCAATATCGGTCGATCACTACTACACACTATTCGATTTGGGACACAGCGAGAGTTTGTGAAATAACACGGTCTACCTTTCAGTTGTGCGTTTTTGTGTCTGCTCTCTCTGAAACAGTGTTTGTGTTCCTCCATTTCTCGCAGCGTTTTGCTCTCATGTGTTCGCAGCTCTTCGAGCGATTTCTCTAGTTCGCAAAGACGACCGGACAGCTCTAAAATGTGATTGGTGGCCTCAATCATATCTTTATCCTGGTGAAAAAAATCATGTGCTTACATTAATGTGTGAATAATCAGGATATAAGATAATGAGTGTTTGAGTTTCTCCTACCTTCAGTTTAAGCATGGAGCTGAGCTCCTCCTCGCGCACCTGCAGCTGCCCCACCTGTGATGACAGCATCATGATGGTGGAGTTCAGACTCTCGTTCCTCTCCTATGAATAACAACGTATTAGAAGTTATAATAAGTGATGGAGGATTTTTATCATAAGCTAAAGAGAGTGGACAAGACATGTGGGAAAGATGGAGGAATGGGAACAGGATATGGGCCAAAAGTTCAGATCTAAAAACAGATTTGACTTCACCTCCAAGTCCTGCTCGTGTCTGGTGGTGTTCATCTGTCTGCAGCTCAGCTCGTGTAGCTGCTGTTGGGTGCTGTTGAGCTCTCTGTACACGTCTTTCTCTCTCAATTCAGCCACCTTCGTCTGCTTACTGAGCGCTCTGATCACCTCGTTACGCTTATCCAGCTCATCTAAGGGCACATGAGCAGACAAATGACATTACCGTTTTTTGGGGGAAATTAATACTTTAATCAGCAAGGATACATAAATTAACTGTAAACTTTCGCAAAAATATGAAAAATATTAATCATGTGACAAAAGACTGGAGTAATGATGCTGAAAATTCAGCTTTGCGTCACAGGAATAAATCACATTTTACAATATGTAAGGGATAATCAATGGCTAGCCGTGCATTAAAGGATTTTAATGCACGACGTGGAGGCAAAGAACTGCACGACGCAAAGCGGTTTATGTATGTGTGCAGCGCAATCTGCGATCTCTCTCTCACTCTCTGTGTGTGTGTGTGTGTGTGTGTGTGTGTGTGTGTGTGTGTGTGTGTGTGCGCAAGCGAGCGAGTGATGCATGACAGGTTAGTGTGCATCAATTAAAGCAGCGCATAAATATGGAACGGTGATTAAACTGACTTGGAACTTCCTGTGCATTAAACGGTTATACTGCATACCTGCCAGCCAATCAGAATCCAGTATTCAGACTGACCATGGAATAAATTAAAATAGAAAACAGGTATTTGAAATTATAATAATATTTCACAACATGTACAGTATTTTTGATCAAATAAATGCAGACTTGGTGAGCAGAAGACACTGTAGCTCTGATTACTTTTAGATTCAAGGAAAACTGAATTTCCTGCAACTTTGAATCAGAAGAGTTCACGGCTCAAAATGATCAGTTCATTTCTTTAAACGTATTTATTTATTTTTAAACTAATGTGCAAAAGTAAAGCAATGTTTTGAAACTTCAACAGTACATAACAGTGTTTACATATGTGAACCTGGACCACAAAACCAGTCATAAGGGTACATTTTTCGAAATTGAGGTTTATACATCATCTGAAAGCTTTCCATTGATGTATGGTTTGTTATGATCGGACAATATTTGGCCGAGATACAACTATGAGAAAATCTGGAATCTGAGGGTGCAAAAATAATCTAAATATTGAGAAAATCATCTTTAAAGTTGTCCAAATGAAGTTCTTAGCAATGCATATTACTAATCAAAAATTAAGTTTTTATATATTTACGGTAGGAAATTTACTAAATATCTTCATCGAACATGATCTTTACTTAATATCCTAATGATTTTTGGCATAAAAGAAAAATCAATAATTTTGACCCATACAATTTATTTTTGGCTATTGCTACAAATATACCCCAGCGACTTAAGACTGCTTTTATAGTCCAGGGTCACATTTAAGGGGTAATATAGAATTCTTAAAAGTATAGTAGCAAAAACAACCTAATTCTACAGAACAGAAAAAGAGTGAAAATTGTCATTTTCAACTAAATTATAGTGTTTTGGTGCAGGATTATTAGTGAACTTGCAGTGCAACTGGAGCAGTGCTATTAGTATTTTCATTATATTATTATTACTATACTATTAAATTGGCTTACGGCCATACCACCCTGGGAACTGATCTCGGAAGCTAAGCAGGGTCGGGCCTGGTTAGTACTTGGATGGGAGACCGCCTGGGAATAATGTAAGCTTGACTAGGAGAGTGGATGGGTGCCATCGAGTCAATAAATAACCCACTGAAAAGACATGATGTATACCTCATGTCTCCCCGACGACCGAATCGGTTAAGGGATTAAATAATTAAAATAAAATATAATTGAATTAGCTTTTATTTCTATATTTAGATTTTAGCTTAGCATATTAAGTGTACATTTAAGTAATGTTGTTATATGTTTTTGACATTTACAATGAAGTTTAATTTATTGTTATTTCAGTTTTAGTTTTCCAGTTAGTAATGGTAGTGCTTCAACTTAAACGTTGTTTTTCATGTTTTATGTCAGCTTTATTTCAGTTAACAAAAATGCTTTTAATAGTTAGAGTTTGATTCTTAGTTAACCCTGCTCTGGAGTCCCTCTCACCCTCCAGTCGGACACATCTCTGTTCCAGGATCAGCACTCTCTGACGGTCCTGCTCCCAGGACAGCAGCTGCTTGTGATGGGCTGCTGCCATCGTGTTGAGCTCCTGGTCGCGGTCCTTCAGTTCTGCTATGAGAAGCTGCAGCTCCAGACGCTGCCTCTGGGTAGTGGAGACCTCCAATCCATTACGTGGAGTCTAGTAACATCACAAAAATGGGCTAGTACTTAGTTAACAAAAACACAAAGTCATCCAAGAGTCACCATGGCATTCAGTTTTAAAGGAATAGCTCAACCAAAAATGAACATTTGCTGAAAATAAATTCCAAACACGCAGCTTTTTGCTTCACACGATGTTAACAGATGGACTGGAGTGGTGTGGATTATTGAGATGTTTTTATCAGCTCTCTTACTGACGGCACCCATTCACTGCAGAGGAACCCTTGGTAATGCAAAGTGATGTAAAGCTACATTTCTCCAAACCTGTTACCATGAAGAAACAAACTCACCTATATCTTGAATGGCCTGAGAGTAACTTTTCAGCAAATTTTCATTTTTGCGTGAACTATTCCTTCAAAATACAATTA
Organism: Ptychobarbus kaznakovi; assembly: GCA_027422405.1. Lineage (NCBI taxonomy): Eukaryota > Metazoa > Chordata > Actinopteri > Cypriniformes > Cyprinidae > Ptychobarbus > Ptychobarbus kaznakovi. The sequence continues at coordinate 2,056,546 of CM049796.1, read as the reverse complement.
TATTCTGGAAAACTGGGAATTATAAAGCAAAAAGCAGCAAAACAGATTTTGGGAATCAAACGTGTTACCTGGAAATCCTCTCTTAATGAGAAAGAGGACATTGGTTTTGAGAGGTCATGTAGACAAAGTCCTGCAGGCCTTGTTCTGGGTTTGATGGAGGACACATCTGGCGCCTCGTTAGCACCAAACAGATTCTGAGGGATTGAGTATCATAAACTCAGAATCAAACCTTTATTCACTAATAAATCACTTTTATTGTCACATCACCACAGCACAAGTGCCTTGGTGAGTGAAATTCTTACGAGCGTGCTCCAGACAGTGCAAAGCAAAACAAAACAAAAAAACAACAGTTTACATATGGACAGTACATATTTACAGACTGTACAGAGGACAGTGTGCAAAATACACATACATATACTCAGTACACACAGTGTACTATATAGACATACTTAGTTATCAGCTACACATTATACACCGTATGTACACAATCTATACATTATGTAATCTATACATAGTAATAATGTGAAGGTGCAACAGATTATAAATTTACAGCAGATTGGTTGTGCAACAGATTGGTTGTGCAACAGGTAGATGTGCAAGGTGCAACATATTATGCATATGCAATGTCGTGGTGTGCTTTGTATGTGTCCAGTGCAGTGTGTGCGTGTAGTCCGGTAGAACTGTGTTAAAGTGCAGTGCATGGCATGTTGTGTGAGTGGGAGTGTGTTGTAGGGTGGGTCATTTCTGACTGTTCATTAGCCTGATAGCCTGAGGGAAAAAGCTGTCCCTCAGTCGGCTAGTGCGGGATCGGATGCTGCGGAGACGTCTCCCTGAGGGCAGCAGAGAGAACAGACTGTGGGACGGTGGCTGGAGTCTTTGATAATCCTCCGGCTTTCCTTGCACACCGCCTGGTGTAGATGTCCTGGAGGAGGGAAGCTCACCTCCAACAATGTGGCGGGCAGTTCGCACGACCCTTTGCAGGGCTTTGCGGTTGCCAGCGGTGCTGTTTCCAAACCAGGCGGTGATGCAGCCGGTCAGGATGCTCTCCACAGTGCAGGTGTAGAAGGATCTGAGGATTCTGGGGCTCGTTCCAAACTTCCTCAGCCGTCTCAGGAAGAAGAGGCGCTGATGTGCCTTCTTCAGCACTGCATCTGTGTGAGCAGACCATGTGAGATCCTCAGTGATGTGAACGCCGAGAAACTTAAAGCTACTCACCCGCTCCACAGGTGTCTTGTCGATGGTGATGGTGTGTGTTCTCTGCTCTGTCTCCTGTAATCCACCACCAGCTCCTTGGTCTTGTCGATGTTGTGATGTTTCTCCTGACACCATTTAGTCAGGGTACTCACCTCCTCTCTGTAGGCCGTCTCATCGTTGTCGGTGATCAGGCCTATCACCGTTGTGTCATCAGCAAATTTGACGATGACATTGGAGCTGTGTGTTGCTGTACAGTCGTGTGTGTACAGGAGTACAGGAGTGGGCTGAGGACGCAGCCCTGCGGTGCACCAGTGTTGAGGGTCAGGGAGATGAGGTGTTGTTGCCCATTCTGACCACCTGACTTCTGCCTGTCAGGAAGTCCAGGATCCAGCTGCACAGAGATCTGTTCAGTCCCAGAGTGTGGAGCTTCGCAACCAGTGTGGCTGGCACTATGGTGTTAAATGCCGAGCTATAATCCACGAACAGCATCCTCACATAAGTGTTCTTATTTTCCAGGTGGGAGAGAGCAGTGTGCAGGTAAAGGCAATAGCATCATCTGTGGAACGGTTACTGCGGTATGCAAATTGTAGTGGGTCCAGTGAAGCAGGAAGCACAGAGCAGATGTGTTCTCTGACGAGCTTTCTCAAAACACTTGCTGAAGATGGGGGTCAGAGCAACGGGCCTCCAGTCATTCAAGCATGTGACTTTATTTTTCTTAGGTATGGGCACAATGGTGATTTTTTGAAGCATGCGGAACCACAGACAGAGAGAGGGACAGATTGAAAATGTCTGTAAAAACCCCGGCTAGCTGGAAAGCGCATGCTTTGAGCACACGGCCTGGTATACCGTCCGGGCCCACGGCTTTACGGATGTTCACACCGTTTGAAGGATCGGGTTACATCCGCGACAGAAAGCGAGAGTGGACTCACCTCTTCTACAGCAGCCGTGGGAGCGCTCTCTGTGTGGGCGGTGTTATCAGCCTCGAACCGAGCATAAAAGGTGTTGAGCTCGTCCGGTAGAGAGGCGGCAATGTTCACAGTAGCTGGTTTATTCCCTTTAAAGCCTGTGATGTTGTTGATGCCCTGCCACATGCTTCTAGGATTATTGTTGTTGAATTGTTCTTCAACTTTGTTTTTGTATGTCGTTGGCTGCTTTGATGGATCTCCTGAGACCGTAGCTGGCTTGTTTCCGATCATCAGCGTTTCCGATTTAAAGGCAGATGTTCGCGCTGACAGGGCTGATCGAACATCGCTGTTAATCCACGGTTTTTGGTTGGGGTAGATGCGGATTGTTTTGGTCGGAACTACATCATCTATACACTTCTTGATGAAACACGTGACCGTATCTGAGTACGCCTCTATGTCGTCATCAGACGCCGCACGGAACATGTCCCAATCCACGTGATCAAAACAGTCCTGTAGTGTAGCGTCCGATTGGTCCGACCAGCACTGTACTTGTCCTGAGGCGGGTGCTTCACGTTTCAGTTTCTGCCTATAAGCAGGCAGAAGCAGAACGGAGGAGTGATCTGATTTGCCGAAAGGTGGGCGGGGGAGGGACTTGTACGCGTCCCGGAAAGGAGTGTAACAATGGTCGAGTACCCGTCACCACGCGTGTTTATGGTGACGTGTTGAAAGTATTTTGGAGCTGTTTTCCTAAGTTGGCTTTATTAAAGTCCCCCATGATAATAAAGGCTGCGTCTGGTGCGTGGTTTCCTGTTCGCTTATATCCCGTACAATTCGCCGAGTGCCCGTCTGTGTTGGCATGGGGGGGGATATAAACAGCCGTGATTATGATGGCTGTAAATTCCCTCGGTAGCCAAAATGGTCGACACAGCAGCGTATGAAATTCCAGATCAGGGGAGCAGAAGGATTTAATAGAGTGTATATTTCTTTCATCACACCACGAGTTGTTAATGTAGAAGCAAACACCCCCACCTCTGCTTTTCCCTGTGAGCTCTTCCATTCGGTCCAGCGATGCACGGAGAAGCCCGTGAGCTCGATGGCTGAGTCTGGAACAATAGCAGACATCCAGTTTCTGTGAGACAAATAACGCAGCAGTCCCTTGTTTCTCGTTGGTATGAATGCGCGCCCGCAGTTCGCAGAGTTTATTATCCAGTGACTGAACGTTAGCCAGCAAAATTGTAGGAAGAGGAGGTCGGAAAGCACGGTGTCTCAGTCTGTCGAGAACGCCAGCTCTCTTTCCTCTTTTTCGGCGTCGTCGGCGTTTCTTCTTCGTTGCACAGCCCAGACAAAGGGCTCTGATGCCGTGTCTGTGAACGATCCGCCGGCATTCAAAAACTCAAAGTCCGGTTTGCGTTGCGCGACGGAGGAACCAATCTTTAGAAGCGTGTCTCTATCGTAGACAGTTATACTAACAACATCTAACACGAAAAACAACAAAAAAACAAATAAAAACATACGAAAAACTGCAAAGTTTTCTTGGAGCTCGCAACACGGCTGCCATCCTCGGCGCCATCTTACATCAATAATCAAACCTTCAGAATCAAACCTTTATTCACTAATAAATGCGAAGTTAAATTTGAAATATAACTGCTTGAACTAAAAACAAGGTTACAGCAAATATAAAGGAACATGAACACATCACAATATAGATACAATATGTCATATAATCTATGCAAACAGAAATGCAATACAGATTCAAAGTATAATAAGAACAAATTTAAGATTTACGTTACTTTTTTAGTTATTTTTATAAGATTAGATATCAGTCAGAAGCCTCTACTCATCACTACACATCTATTTTACACATTTTAGAAAGATCATAAATTCATCGTAAGTATGAAATAACACAAACGGAATGGTAAATAAATACAATATTATTTTTAGCTTCTTCAAAGTTAACATGCAATGTATTTTCAGCTCTGTACACTCTCTCAGACACCTTCATGAGATGCATCCTGAGATGCTTTTAAATAGTATTGAATGAGTTCCTGTGCATGATGGACACTTGTGGTGGCCCTTCACTATCCATTAATAACCGATATTATACATAAAACAATTAAAACCAACCAACCTGTTTTACAGGAGTACTGTGCCAGGGCTCCACTGGAGATCCTGTAAATGAATTCATTCATGCAAAGAACAATCATCATGTTTTAGATTTGAGGGGTTTCTAATATTCATTCATGTTTACATGATGTTTATCACCTGTTGATATGGAAAAACTTCCAAGAGTTTTAGAGTTTCTTCTTTCCTTGAACCCCTCCATCACATCTCGCATTGAACAAACACTGACAGACTAATGTCTGAACTAGCAGACAAGACTTCGTATTATTTCTAACTTCACTTTAAATAAACCAAACAGCAGCGTCAACATCATAGCGATGCACAATATCAATATCTTGTTATCGGTGCCTGATTATGACACACGGTTTAGTTTGATTGTTTTTAAAGATGCATTATTTAAGTGTAAACAAGACACGCAGGATAAAAAAAAAACATTACATGCAATATAAACAGCTTAACTCCTAATCCAAATCACTGTAAACTTTTTAAACAAATGTGCAAATTAAAAATTTTAAATTCAGAATCACTTAAATGTTTGAGACAAGAAGCGGGTGATTATTTTCGGAATTCTCAAACGGCATGTTATGATCCGCGAATAACGGGGCTGTTCAACGAGATGCCTGGTTTAAAATATTCCTTCAAAATTCTGTTTATACATATGCTTTTTATTAAATTACATAAAATATCTTATATAAAATTTTAGTACACATTTTATAATTATTAATTTAGTATCACCCAAAAATATTTCATCACGAAATACGTACGTAATACGGCAAAGGCGCGAACTGCGTTGTTGCTCTGCCTCAGAGAGGCGTTGTCAGGACCCAAAGCCAAATCAGACAGTGAAGGTGTGCTGACTGAGCAACAGTGGATCTCTTTCACCCTTTAAAGAACATCCGCACGAGTTAATTTAATAATGATCAAGGTGTTACTCAAAAGCAAGTTGTACTGAGATTATATCGACGGGGTATGTATGAGCTTGAGCGCGTAGCTGCTGTAGGAGAGCTGTGATTAGCAATGCTAGCTAATGAATGGGTGCTCAATGGAGTGGATGGATGATCATTGTGGCGGAGGCTTCTAGATTCAAGTCCCTGTTAGTGACTCTAAACGAGTTTTAAACTATATTTGAATGCATTTATTAGTGTAATAAGAAGAACCTTTGATCAGACCCAGTGCATCTGATCATAGTCTTATATCTAAAGCACCACTAGGGTATTACTGGCACTTGACAATTTATGTTTACATGTACTTAAATGCATCTTTTGTGATTTTATTAACCAACATAGTACGTTTTGAGAGTCTAATTAATTTAAAACGATTATAAAAATGTACCCAAGATTGATAAATCGTGCTGAAGGGACCTGAGGAAGGTCTCTCTCCTGTCAGATGGGCCTTTTGTAATCAGATGGACAGATCTTAACTTTCAACCCAGCAATTTATTCCAGATGTGTGATTAGTTCTATCTATTATAGACTGAGTATAACCATTTTCAGACAGACCACATTTCTCTATGCATTATGAAGGCAGCATATGGTTTTGCTATTTTTGTAAACTTAACACTTTACTCCAGATTTTTGTGAATATCTTGTAAATGCACTTTTTTGTTGTTGCACGGTATCTTAGAATTGAAGTGTTGGTCTCAGTCTAAAATAACCGTCCTGTATGATTTGTGTAGATTCGTGTAATATGGCTACTACTGAGAATGCAGAGTTGGGTTCACCAGAAAATAAAGTGAATCGGGCTGATCCAGATGCTAAATACCCACTGAAAGTCCTCTATTGTGGAGGTGAGAAAAAGCATGAATACACTGACAATGCTAACTGTGATTATATTAATTAAAGTATATAACATTTGATTAATTATTCTTAATAATTTTGGTTTGCAGTCATGTATCAATAACCTTTCTCTCCTCTTTTACTTCCAGTGTGTTCTCTGCCCATAGAGGTGAGTACATCACATGTTAAAGGAATAGTTTACCCAAAAACGAACATTTGCTGAAAATGTACTCGCCCTCAGGCCATACAAGTTGTAGATGAGTTTGTTTCTTCATGGGAACAGATTTGGAGGACTTTAGCATTACATCACTTGCTTACCAATGGATCCTCTGCAGTGAATGGGTGCCGTCAGAATGAGAGTCCAAACAGCTAAATAAAAATATCACAAGTAATCCACACTATTCCAGTCCATCAATTAACATCTTGTGAAGCGAAAAACTGTGTCTTTGTTATAAACAGACCCATCATAAAGGCATTTTTAACTTTAAACTATTGCTTCTGGCTAAAATACAAGTCCGTAATTAATAATAATTGCTTTCTCCAGTGTAAAAGTCATCTAGGAGAGAAATATGCACAGATCAAGCAATGTTTAAAAGCGGAAACTGTTCTAAACATAGTATATGTTTTATCCAAAGTGTCGCTCACTAGCAGATCTCAGACTTCTGGAGGGGATGTAGATTCGTAATAGTGAGTGGAAGTAGGCGGGGCTTCTGGAGGGGATGTAGATTCGTAATAGTGAGTGGAAGTAGGAGGGGCTTCTGTAGATTTGTAATAGTGAGTGGAAGTAATGTAGATTCGTAATAGTGAGTGGAAGTTCAGTGAGTGGAAGTAGGCGGGCTTCTGGAGGGGATGTAGATTTGTAATAAAAGTGCGTTCGGCGGCTTCTGGAGGGGATGTAGATTCGTAATAGTGAGTGGAAGTAGGCGGGGCTTCTGTAATAGAGTGGAAGTTTCTTCGTAATAGTGAGTGGAAGTAGGCGGGGCTTCTGGAGGGATGTAGATTCGTGAGTAGGAGTGGAAGTAGAAGATTCGTAATAGTGAGTGGAAGTAGCGGGGCTTCTGGAGGGGATGGTAATAGTGAGTGGAAGTGCTTCTGGAGGGGATGTAGATTGTAATAGTGAGTGGAAGTAGGCGGGCTTCTGGAGGGGATGTAGATTCGTAATAGTGAGTGGAAGTAGGAGGGGCTTCTGGAGGGGATGTAGATTCGTAATAGTGAGTGGAAGTAGGCGGGGCTTCTGGAGGGGATGTAGATTCGTAATAGTGAGTGGAAGTAGGCGGGGCTTCTGGAGGGGATGTAGATTCGTAATAGTGAGTGGAAGTAGGCGGGGCTTCTGGAGGGGATGTAGATTCGTAATAGTGAGTGGAAGTAGGCGGGGCTTCTGGAGGGGATGTAGATTCGTAATAGTGAGTGGAAGTAGGCGGGGCTTCTGGAGGGGATGTAGATTCGTAATAGTGAGTGGAAGTAGGCGGGGCTTCTGGAGGGGATGTAGATTCGTAATAGTGAGTGGAAGTAGGCGGGGCTTCTGGAGGGGATGTAGATTCGTAATAGTGAGTGGAAGTAGGCGGGGCTTCTGGAGGGGATGTAGATTCGTAATAGTGAGTGGAAGTAGGCGGGGCTTCTGGAGGGGATGTAGATTCGTAATAGTGAGTGGAAGTAGGAGGGTGCTGAGTCTGTGGTTGTTCTATATGCAAGCATCAGTGTCTTGAACTGGATGCGAGCTGCAACTGGTAGCCAGTGCAAGGAGATAAAGAGAGGTGTAACATGGGCTCTTTTGGGCTCGTTGAAGACCAGTCATGCCGCTGCATTCTGAATCATTTGTAGAGGTTTGATTGTGTTTGATGGAAGTCCAGCCAGAAGAGCATTGCAGTAGTCCAGTCTAGAAATGACAAGGGCCTGGACAAGAAGTTGTGCTGATGTTATGCAATGCAAACCTGCAAGATCGAGCAGTTTTTGCTATGTGCTCTTTGAAAGTCAGCTGGTCATCTGTTTTCTGATTTAAATTTAAAATATATTGATGGATGGAGTGGTGTGTTTGGACTCATTCTGACGGCACCCATTCACTGCAGAGGATCCAATGATGAACATTTTCTTTTTTGTGTGAAGTATTTTTCACATATTCTGTTGGTAGAAAGCGAATGAATAAAATGCTTCTGCTTTGCTCTGCTAGTACTGTGAGTACATGCCTGAGCTGGCCAAATGCAAACAGTGGCTTGAGAAGAACTTTCCTGATGTGTTTGCTAAACTGACTCTTGGTAAGTAGATTTTTTTTCACAGCAACTTTTAAAATGTCACAATCATAAGTCTTAAAAAGTGCTTTATCTTACCGTTTTATTTATGCCTCTATAGTTTTGATTCTTGCAGGATTGTTTGATCTCTGAGTGTCTTTTTCATATTTGAGACTGAGACAAACAGAATATTTGGTCGGCACCATTATGATATGAGCTGCTGTATCAGTTAGTAGTTTGCTCACTGATGTTACTGCTGTTGTGTAAGTACAGCACCCAAGAAGGAAACAACCGGAGGAGGAGGAGGAAGCGATGGTGGAGAGGCGCCCCCTGTGGGAGAGGAAGAGGAGAAGAAGAAACAGAAGAGAGGTTAAACATTTTTCTTTTATATTTAACATCTATAAACAATAATGATTTGGAACGGTGGAGCAGTGGAAAGTGGAAGTATCACACATCATTTCAAAGTCTTAAAGGGTAAGTTCACAGATTTTCCATCAAGCTTTGTATTGTTACAATGTCTGCACCAAGATATCCGTGTATTCATCAGCAGAAGTTTGCCAGATGACATAAATTGCATCATCCAGCGAACTTTTGACCGTGCCAGGTCTTTTATGAAAACTACAGATCTTCAACCTTGTTGTAATCAACAACTAATAATTAGTCTGATTGAGCCCAGTGCATTATGGGTGTTAAAGTTTTCCCAACTTTTTTCCACCACAGCCCTCTTTTCTATCATCATGTAGCACTGTTATTTAAAAACAAAAAAAATATATAAACTGCATTTCTACTGGATAGACTACTATTATTAAAACCCCATCTTACAAGTGCTAAATTACCCCTATATCTGTCCAATGAAAACATCTGAAATTATAGCTAAAGGGAAGTTTATTTTGATTTTATGTCCATGGTTAATATGAACTTCAATAACAGGCTACTTTAAATTTTATGTTAACACCAATTCAAACCTATCTGTGTTAATTTAGTATTATTTATATGTTAATATTGTATTTATTAATATTTTCAATTAACCTTTATTGTTATTCTTTCAGTTTTAATTTTAGTTTGGGCTTCTGTCATTTTATTAGTTTTAATTGTTGTTTTTATATTTAGCTTTAATATTTATAGTAAATAGTACAGTTTTAGTAATTTAAGTTCTTCAAATTAAACTTATTTTAGTTAATTGCCAAGGCAACTTTTTAAGTTTTCATTTATTAAAGGTTTTCATAAAATATTTTATTTCAATTACCAAAAACAATTTGTAACAATTTTTAGTCGCTATCAACAAACACCACTGACATGTTTAATATGAGTTTTTCTGGCTATGAAATTATAATTGAATATTAATTGAGTTTTTCCCCTTTGCAGGTGGAAGAGGTCAAATCAAACAGAAAAAGAAGTCCGTCCCGCAAAAAATGACAATAGCAAAAATCCCACGAGCTAAAAAGAAATACGTCACAAGGGTGTGTGGCATGGCCACTTTCGGTAAGGCTGTGATTGTAGGTACAAGACTGTGCTAATGTTTGTCATCTGTGTTTTCACGCTGTGGTAACCTTGTTGTTGTTTTGTGATCCACATCAGACATTGACCTTAAAGAGGCTCAGAGGTTCTTTGCTCAGAAATTCTCCTGCGGTGCCTCCGTGACAGCAGAAGATGAAATCATCATTCAGGGAGACTTTACAGATGACATCATCGATGTCATCCAGGAAAAGTGGCCTGAGGTAAGCGAACATCCCAGATCCAGCTGCAAAATCTGAGCAGAAGAGCCGTTTTTGACATGTTCTCTAACCCCACACACAGGTGGACGACGACAGCATTGATGATCTTGGAGAGGTCAAAAAGTGAAGCCCAGTATGCACTTTTACTGAAACGGATGCGACGTGACACAGCAAACCTGGCCAAATGTACACATTGACATAAAGCCCTTTTATATCTATTTTATTTACTGTATAGAATTTCCGTGGACTTGGCTTCATCCTTGGGGTTTTTCAGTTCTTGATAGCTGCTTTGTCTCTTGGTTGCCAAAGGTCTGGAATGATGTGGCTTAAAGCATCTCTCACATGCAAACAGTAGACTAATAAATTTGGGTCTCATTCGACACACTTCTATTGTGTATTGTTTCTTTTATCACTGCAGTGCATCCAATGCAACCCTGAGGCCTTTAGTTTGATGATTTACAAATACATTTCGAAAGGATAATAACAAAAGAAGAAATCATTTACTCACCCTCATATCGTTCCAAACCTGCATATATATATTTCTTCTGCAAAACACAAAAATAAATATTTTAATGAATATCCAGTTGGGTAAATTCAATATAATGTCAGCGATTTTGACTTTAAATTTCATTATCCATGCAGCTTGCTGATCATTTTCCAAACGCTCCAATCAGTTTTGGTCAAAATCAGCCTGATATTTAACCCATAGCACAAAATCCCTCTCCTGTGCTTCAGGCCTTACTCCAGTAGGTGGTGGAAATGCATCTTTTATGTTTGAAATCAGCCATTAAAATGTCAGAAAAAAACATAATTGCTACAAAAATATATCTATTCAAAAGTTAAAATGCATCCTGAATCAAAATCTGCAAGTATAGCTCTTCTACTCCAACGCCATGAGCTGAAGCTTGTGTACAGCAGCAGTTCTAAGACCCCTGCTGATTTGATTCATCCCTACACTCCTGCTCGGTCTGACGGACTCAAGTCCTCTGGTGCCAATTTATTCACTGTCCTCCACGGGGAGCGGGTCCTTCAGAGCAACGGCCCCTAGATGCTGGAACTCTCCCCCTGCATCCCCACCTTTACAAGTCAACAAAGCATTTGTTTATTAAGTGATATTAAAATTGTTGCCTAACTTTGTTGTACTTGTTTCTTCTGCCTTTTGTCTTGGATCTCTAATATCTCTGTCATTTACTTTCTGTTCTAGATGTTTTGAAGCTTATTTGGGTTTGTGAAAAGCGTTTTATGTATGTATGTACATTATCATTGCTATTATTAAATTATTTAGTACAATCAAACCAGATATGAGAGAACAGTTGGCGTCAGTTGTATAGCAAAAGATTTAGTCGAATGCTTAAACCTGCATTTGCTTATTTAAAAAAAATATAAGAACAAAACCTATATTTTACAGGAATAAACATAAGATTTTTATTTGCACTGACATTTTCATGACAATAATGTTAGTAATGGCCCCAACCAATTTCAGTAGCATATTATAATGTGATAAATGTGTCCTCGTTAGTATAAAACAAAAAAATATTAAAAGAACAAAATATTTTGCAGGGAAAAGGTACTTTTGCAAAGAACAATTGTGTAAATCATGATAGCATTTGTTAATTTAATATCAGCTTGTTTTATACAATTAAGAAATATGCTTAATTGAGAAAAAAAAGTATTCTTAATCAAAGTATTTTTCTTTTTAAGCTAAATATATTTTGGATTAAAATATAACCTGAACAGTTCCTTTGTGAGATTTACATTACACAACAAAACATGCAAAATCATGTTCAACAAAAACAAAAAGTTCTCTGTTAATTGCATTGTTCACTTTCTCATTGTTTGCTTGTAAGCCCAAGTGTAAAGTATCCTTCCTGTAATCATTTTAATGGTGCTTTCGGAGAGTCCCAAGTTGCAGAGCGATATGATTATTAAATTCACAGGAGGCACAGATGCCTCCTAAGACCATTTACCCATCACACCTGGGTTTTTTGTTGTCCATGTGCATGCTTACAGCTACACCGTTTGCATGTGAGCAAACATCTTAAGAACAAGTCTCGAGAGAATCATTGCCGTATGAGTCGAAACAGTGAAAAGATCTGAAGTTCTCCGACTTTTGTCTAGTTTCACAGCAGCACCATAATCATGAACAACTCCTCAATGTGCTGCACTTACGAAACGCCCATGCTGGACCAATACCTCCCCCCAGTAATGTTCACGGAGTTCGTATTAGGCCTTATGGGGAACGTCCTCGCCCTTTCAATGTTCTTCTTCCACAGGGACACCTGGAAGCCCAATTCTATTTATCTTGCCCATCTAGCTCTGGCCGACTCATTGGTCCTTTTCTGCCTTCCTTTCAGGGCCGACTACTACCGCAGGGGCAAGGACTGGGTCTACGGAGACGCTTTCTGTCGTGTTTTACTCTTTCTTTTAGCTGCCAACAGAGCTGCTGGTATATTCTTCCTCACTGCTGTCGCCGTGGACCGATACCTGAAGATCGTCCACCCTATCAACCGCATCAACCGGATGGGTCTGCGTTATGCCCTGTGGGTCTCTGTTGGCCTGTGGGGTCTCATCATAGCCATGACTGCCTACCTCCTAACAGATGAACATTTCTACTATCTAAACAACCACACGCAGTGCGAGAGCTTCAACATCTGCTTTGGGAATAATTCACGGTTCAACTGGCACAACGTATTCTACGTTCTCCAGTTCTTTGTGCCCACGGCCATTGTTATCTACTGCACAACCTGCATTACGTGGCAGCTGAAGAGTAAGACAGTGGACACACAGGGCAAAATCAAAAGAGCCGTGCAGTTCATCTTAACAGTGGCTGTGGTTTTCATTATATGTTTCTTCCCGAGCAACATCTCGCGTATCGCCATGTATGTCCTGAAACTCTGGTATAACGAGTGCCACTATTTCATTGAGGCAAATGATGCATTTAAAACCAGTGTCTGCTTTACCTACTTCAACAGCGTGCTCAATCCTATCGTCTATTACTTCTCCACCCCTGCCTTCAGTGGATCCTTCAGGAAAATCTACATGAGACTTCTGGGAAAGAAAATTGAGGAATAATTGTAATTATGTGACAATATTCAGGTAGACACTGGCCCTGTCCCAAATGCTGTCCTAAGCCCTTGCAGTTCCTCAAAGAGTTCATAGTGTGTAACATCAAGTGTGCTTGGCAAAAGTGCATCCAAATGAGACACTGGTGAGCACACTACTGAAGCCTGAACTCACTGCATTAGATCAGTCACACAACAGCGCATTTAAAGGGTGACATTTGGGACAGGGCCACTATGTGGACATTTTAAAATGGGATATTCTTTCATTTAAATGTAAATTGATATAATATATATTCATGTCACCGTGTACTGACAAACAGTGGTATACATTTCACATTTCTGTACCTTCATTTAAACTGTTGTTGAGTTATATTTAAACATATTCGGAATATATTCGTATATTTGGAATACTGATTTGCTACTGGTTATTCAATGCTCCATTAATCTGATTAGTATTTTGTGTATTTTGTCTTTTCAATACAGTAAAACAAATTTTTTTTTGCAATAATCTCCCTAAGATTATGACTAAATGAAGACATATTCTGCTGCATGGACAAAATAAATCAATGAAGAATTTCATACATTTCTTCAATAGTCCTTTTGGTTTTCCTGTGTGATTATTTTATTTGATGGACTTCTGTAATGTTTTAAACCTTTGGCATGAATGACATTGCACACACACACACACACACACACACACACACACACACACACACACACACACACACACACACACACACACACACACACACACACACACACACACACACACACACACACACACACACACACACACACACACACACACACACACACACACACACACAGCTGTGCATTATGAACATATCTACTGCTTGGATTTATGATGTTTTTCTTTTTTGAATTACAATAAATATTCCTCTCATGAACTTCTAAACCAGTTGAAATTTGGAATAAAATTTGGTGTAGATCATCTTTCGACAAATATCTAAAAAAAAATACTGTATATGTTGTACAATATTGAAATTTCATAGACCGACTTTACTGAAGTTCTGATCTCATGGAGATCATTAAGGATCAGCCTCCTGTGCACACTTGATGCATATCCACAAGGTTTTTTAGTTTAAATGTATGTGTCTTACCACTAAAATCCAGAAGAGGGAGTGTCACAGATTTTGAGATCAGGTGGATGCTATAGTATTATAGTTATGCCATTATCAATAGATGTTATAGATGTAGCAGATAATAGAATAGACAATCTGTTTCAGAGAAAAACTCAGAAGTGAACAAACATACACAGAGAAGTATAGAGAATACAATCCTGATTCCAAATCTTGATGTAAATGTTAAATCTGCACTTCATTTAAAATTTTTAATATGCACATGGGGCTTATTACTAAATATATCAGTTTCTTTTCTTTTTAATAATGCACTTGCAAAAATGCCATTTGAGTTACTTAATTATTTTGTTGTATGAGAAATTGAAAAATGTATACGGTCTAAAGAAAATACAAACATATATACTCTTATATAACTCAGTTTTTCTTACATGGCAGCTGGATACACAGCCTGTGAAGAACAGCGGTAGCACGAGCATCAGAGGTCACTGCTGCTGCCCACCCTGATGGAAACGAGTGGAAGAGAGAACAGACGCCATCCCCTTACAAAGGGATGAAAAACATGAACAGATTACAAATGATTATTAAATCCATAAGAGGCACAAATCCCCCTTGAGGCCATTTACCAACCACACCTGGGCCTGTTGTCCATGTGGATCCTTAAAACTACGCCCTTTGCCTGTGAGCACTGATGTTATGAGGATGCAGTTGGATATGTGGGGTGGGCAACAAAAGTCAATATGAAATGTCATAGAATTCATTTTTGGAGATTTCTCTTATTTTGACATGACAGTCAAGTGAGAGTGCAAAAGAGGGGAAACTGTCACAATTAAAACGGCAATGCATTGCAGTGCTTAAATATATGGGCATCATTAAAAACAGCATTTTAACTAAGCCTATTAAAAGCAGTGAACTAAAATAAATTGCATTTTATTGAAATAAATACAAATTTAAATAAGTATTAAAATAAATCGTTTTTTGATCTTGTTTATTTGATTAACAAATACTCAATCTATAATCCCATACGCAAATGTAATATATGTACATATATTACATTTCCGCAATTTAAATATATTAATAAAAACATATAAAACCAATTAAAAATGGGAACAATTTCATATATTAACACATCTAGCTCATAAAAATATGTGTATGTGTGTATAATATAATGTCTGTCATGCACATGAAAATCTATCCTAAAACCCATGAATATGTGTTATTATAGAAGTAAATATCAATGATAGACATGTTTTAAAATCTATTATAAAACATAAACATACATATACATAATTTCTTTGTATTTATGTTTTTAATAAAGTTGTGCATATTAATTATTGTTGACATATATGGTTGCTATATACATAGAAAAACATCATATAGATATTATTAATATATATACAATTAAAATTAAATTTTACTATGTGATTTTATATGTGTTACCAACTTATATCTTCATCTAACCAAAGAACGTACATATGTGAAAATTATATACAGTCTTATTGGTAACATATATGGCGATATCACTTTCGATATCGGTCAATATATGTTATATATATATATATTACATTTCTCTATGAATATATATTTTTTTTACTATGCAACAGCTGGTATTATAGCTGTTATTATATAACAGTGACCGTGAGCTTACTCATAATTATGATAGAGCTCCACATAAAGGCTTTAAAATATCTGTTTCATAATTTGTTTTGATTGATTAAAACGACAAGAAATCAGTAATTTGTATCTGCTACAAAAAACCTAATCAGAGCATCCTTGATTAACAATTTAACAGAGCTCTCTCGTTTGACACAAACAGACGTGAACATACGTTACAGACAAGACAATCTCACCGACACACTGCTTTTGCTATTTGCACCTTTGTATAAAGGTATTAGTAGGGGTTTGACTTAAAGGTAATGTTGTTAGTAATGTAAAACAATAAACCTAATCGCTATTTTAGTTAATTAATAATGTGTAATTGATTTTTTGAGTGACTCACCCAACTCAGGATCTAAAAGACAACTCAGCAAACATGAAGCATGACTTCCAGCGCTGACAATCTGACAAAATAAAACAAATCTTAATTCAATATTCCTCCTGCAAGGTTTCTTCCCCTTGTTTCAACGGAAGAAAATAAAGAGAAATACAGACAGAACAAGTGATGGCTAAATGACATCCATGCCACACATCAATACACAATCCAGCTACATTAGTATACGAGTGAAACCAAAACTACAATTAGTAGTACACAATTAAAGTAAATTATAACAATAAAAAAAATCACTAACAAATCTAGTCATGGTTCAATGAAAATAGGTGTGTAAGTTACATTGTTAGATCTTAAAATAAGCGCACAGACAACTTGCACTGTTTGAAATGACAGGTTCTGTACCAGCGTTAAACGGTTCCCG
The DNA here is from genome assembly GCA_027422405.1 of Ptychobarbus kaznakovi. Lineage (NCBI taxonomy): Eukaryota > Metazoa > Chordata > Actinopteri > Cypriniformes > Cyprinidae > Ptychobarbus > Ptychobarbus kaznakovi. The sequence goes on along the minus strand of CM049796.1, from coordinate 2,040,041 downwards.
ACTACGCCTCTTCTACGCTTCAGACTTAAATAGCCAATGATAACTTAGAAAGAAATATAAAAGCCAATCTAAGCTAAAACATTAATTTGACTGATTTTAAATTGGGTGGGCACTGCCCACACATAGCCACGCCTCTGGAGCAAACATCTTAAGACCAGGAATCATTGGCACATTCGGTACTGAGACGAAACAATAAAGATCGGAAGTTCTCTGAGTCTCTCTGCATCAGAATCATGGACAACTCCTCAAAGTGCTGCGCTTTCGAAGCACCCATCTTGGATGAAGTCCTACCTCCGATACTATTCGTCGAATTCATTTTAGGCCTTATGGGGAACGTCCTCGCCCTCTCTATGTTCTTCTTCCACAGGGACACCTGGAAGCCCAATTCAGTTTATCTTGCCCATCTCGCTGTGGCAGATTCGGTGGTCCTTTTCTGCCTTCCTTTCAGGGCCGACTACTACCGCAGGGGCAAGGACTGGGTCTACGGAGACGCTTTCTGTCGTGTTTTACTCTTTCTTTTGGCTGCCAACAGAGCTGCTGGTATATTCTTCCTCACTGCTGTCGCCGTGGACCGATACCTGAAGATCGTCCACCCTATCAACCGCATCAACCGGATGGGTCTGCGTTATGCCCTGTGGGTCTCTGTTGGCCTGTGGGGTCTCATCATAGCCATGACTGCCTACCTCCTAACAGACAAGCATTTCTACTATCGAAATAACCGCACGCAGTGTGAGAGCTTCAACATATGTCTAGGTCGCAATGCATTGTCTGACTGGCACAATTCATTCTACATTATCCAGTTCTTTGTGCCCACCGGCATTGTTATCTATTGCACGGCTTGTATTACGTGGCAGCTGAAGAGTAAGACAGTGGACACACAGGGCAAAATCAAAAGAGCCGTGCAGTTTATATTAGCAGTCGCTGTAGTTTTCATTATATGTTTCTTCCCGAGCAATGTCTCCCGTATCGCCGTCTGGGTGTTGAAGAGCTGGTATAGTGAGTGCCAGTATTTCCGTGATGCAAATGTGGCTTTCTACACGACTGTCTGCTTTACCTACTTCAACAGCGTGCTCAATCCCATCGTCTATTACTTCTCCAGCCCTGCCTTCAGCGGATCCCTCAAGAAAGTCTACATGAGACTTCTGGGAAAGAAAATGGATGATGAGGAGGACGATGAGAAGAACACTCACAGTTCTGTTACAGTATCAGCTAATGTATCTTAAGTTAATATTCCATATGTAGTGTTGATATTATAAAGTCATACACTTTATAATTCATAATAATGTTTATTCAGATGTCAACTGTTAATGTTTAGCCTAATTGTCGATTTGTGACCTTCATAAACATTTAATATGCCCTTGACATTAGTCTGTTTATATAAATTAATTACCTACACAAATGACTTCACTAATACTTTAATAAATGTATTCAGCAGTCCTCTAGCTTTGTCTGATTATTTCATTGTAAAAATGGAAATATAGTAAAATTAACACTATATGGAAATATTCAATGTTTTAGATATGAGCATAGTTTTTTTATCAAATGTTACTATAATTTATATTACTGTCTGAACATGTTGTTGTCATATTGTGCTGTATTTTCCTATGATTTAAAAAAAACGTATTAAAATAATTACTGCATATGTTCACTTATTTACTTAGAAACATGCATATTTTTACTTAATACTTATTAAATTAGGACTGAAAGAATGTTTATGCTTTCATTTTTTAAAGCAAACAGCTATTCAATTTAGGCTAGTTCAGGCAAGTCTTTGTTTTTGAGTATATTAAATCATGAATATTGCTAATAATTATTATGTTATTAAAATAATGCATTATAGTATTATAAATATTGATATTTATTATATTGTATTAATAGGCCTACTAACTATATTGTTAAACGTTATTGTTAATATCAATAATTATTGTTATGATTGTATTAAGTCATGGCTATATACAATTCCTAATAATAATATTGATTTTAATATTGCAATCATAACATGCCGATATAAAATCACGTTTACATGAAATGCTTCATAAACGTACTGTCTTGTTGACAAAAGGAGCTATCAAATGACAAACCCACACATTAAAAACAATCTTCGCGAGACTAATTACGCGAAGGATAAAACACGCCAAAAGAACAAAAGAGTTTGAATCGGGTTTCGCAGCTCTCGCTCGCGGTGTATTTGGCGCAGGCGCGCTGTATGCGGTGTGTGTACGCATTGTGTGTGTGTGTGTGTGTGTGAACTGCCGGCGAGCTTAAAAATATTACCGAGCGGCGGGAATGTCTGGCAGGTCAGTGCGCGCCGAGACCCGGAGCAGAGCCAAAGATGACATCAAACGCGTTATGGCCGCTGTTGATAAAGTACGAAAATGGTAAGATCGCGGGGAAAAGCCCTGTGTTTGTTACACTGGAGAAAAAAAATGCGCGTGTGGGGGAGGAGAGAGAAAGAACAAACGAGAAGGACAGACAGTGAAATTATAAGGGTCGTTTTTGAGAAGTGAACTCGAGCGCACGACCGGTGCTATGCGCTCACGCGACAACATGCACTAAAAAAATGAATGTTTTGGAGGGATTTCAAAGGTTTCTGATGGAGATGAAGTGGGTTGAACCCAGAAGCCATTTCGTTGCAGTCACATGAAGCCATTTCTCGCCGCAGTTTGGCGCACTGTGATGTGCAACATCTGTGTTTTGGGATGAAGGCTGGGTAAACTCACCTGTGCGCGCGAGAGTCACAGTCGCTGTGAGTTGAAATGAGTCTCTTTACATCAAATAAAGCTGAACACATGGAGCGCTGTGGGGGCTGGGACGGGGAAGTGAGGGACTGCATGCCTGGTTTTTCATTAACAACATTTCAAAGATGTGGCTTTTAGACAAAGAATGTTATCATTAGACATTTTACATTTAAACCCATTTTTGCTTGCATTTATTTTGTTACTTAAGAAAAATTATTCTGAGTGCAAGTTTTTGATACTATGAGCACATTTTACTTAGCTGTTCTTGAAACCACTGGCAATTTTGCTTGCATATTATTTTTGGTTCCATCTCTTTATGACTTTTTAATATGCTCTTTTTTAAATATATAATAGATATATTATTTGTGTTTCATATGGCTCTTATTGCTATGTTATTTTAAAAGTACTGCATTGCAGAAAAATATATCAGGTTCATTTAAGTGTTTTATTTTAGGTAAACACAAAATCAGTAATGGCCTATTTACTTTTTAAATACTCATTCCTGGTCTTATTGTACAAAATTAATCAGTGTGTATTAATTACTGCAATTAATATATTTGGCTTTTTAAATCAGAATGTGATTTTCTCTTAAACAATCATAGTTGGGTAATGCTAACCAGTAACCAAATAGCTATTTAGGTATTGAAGTACTTCTTTTTGGGCTACAGATCTTTGTTTTAAAAATTCACAGGGAGAAAAAATGGGTGACGGTTGGAGACACTTCACTGCGTATCTTCAAATGGGTTCCAGTGACTGAGCCAAAGTCAGATAGTGTAAGTGTTAAGGCGTGCGACAACTGTGCATGCTTTTCTTTTTACGAAGTTGTAGTTCATTAATATTCGGTTTGACTTCTGAACAGAAGAACAAAAAAAAGAAGGGCAGAGAGGAGAAATATGGATCAGAGGTGACGACTCCAGAGAACAGTTCCTCTCCGGGAATGATGGACATGCACGGTCAGTCTCTTAACCATGCCAAGATTTGAATGTCATTCGAGTACTGACTCTTAAATGACAAGCTGCGGTTTCCCTTATAGATGAGAACAGTAATCAGAGCTCAATAGCTGATTCCTCTCCAGTGAAGATGGAGAACAGCTGTAGCACGAGCCCGACACCAGAAGCCACTGCTGCTGCTCACGCTGATGGAAACAAGTGCAAGGCAGAACATACGCCATCCCCTGACAAAGGTACGAAAACCACTCCGATCACATGAATACATTTCATGTTTACACACAAAAAGTAGCTGAGAATGTACTCACTCTCAGGTCATCCAAGATGTAGATCTGTTTGTTTCCTCATGGGAACAGATTTAGAGAAATTCAGCACAACATCACTTGCTTACCAGTGGATCCTCTGCAGGGAATGGGTGCCGTCAGAATGAGAATCCAAATAGCTGATAAAAACATCACAAAAATCCACACTACTCCAGTGCATCAATTAATGTCTTGTGAAGTGAAAAGCTGCATGTTTATAAGAAATGAATCCATCGTGAATGCGTTTTAACTTCAAACTGTGGCTTCTGGACAAAATACAAGTCCTCTATCCATAATATTATTTATCTTGTGAAAAAGTCCATCTCCTGTTGTCCTCTCACATCAAACTCCACCCACAAATTTGTTTTGGACTGATTTCTCTTGTAATCAGTGCTTGATCGGTGCATATTTCTCTCCTGATTCAGACCAGATTACTTTTTCACTCGAGAAGGCAATTATTATGGATAGAGAACTTGAAGCAACCGTTTGAAATTAAAAACGTCTTAATGATGGATTTGTTTCTCACAAACACACAGCTTTTCTTGGGTGGTGTGGATTATTGTGATGTTTTTATCAGCTGTTTGGACTCTCATTCTGACGGCACCCATTCACTGCAGAGGATATATTAGTGAGCAAGTGATGTAATGTTACATTTCTCCAAATCTGTTGCGACGAAGAAACAAACTAATCTACATCTTGGATGGCCCGAGAGTGAGTACAGTTTCATAGAGACGGTATTCAAAACACTGCATCCAAGATTTGAAAGAAATGTGATGCATCACAATTGACCTATCCTAAGCCCCTCCCATCGAACGTTGATGAGCCAATAGCAGTCGAGTATGAGTTGCACAGGGACCGGAACTCGGACATCTTCAGGTTTCAGCGCCATAGAGAAACATTGGAAGATCCGAAGCTCGCATCGGTTTTATGGGCTTTATGCTTCAAAAATGGAAAAGCGGTGTGCCTGAGGTACTTGTAACACTGATTCCAGGTATCCCGAGAGGATAGGCAATATCATTTATTTTATTACATTTCCTGAATCCAAACAAAACAGAGCAAAATGTCCCTTAGCATTCAACCCCAATACAAATGAAGACAAAAACGTTCATTTTCTGGTTGTCATACACTCATTAAGTTACAATTTTCATCTGCTCAAGCAGAACGTTAATGTTATCTTGTGCTTTAGCAAGGTATCTCTGGCTAAAACTAGCTAACGTTAAAGTTATTGAGTCCATGTTAACGTACAAACCTAAATAGCGGACTATTCTCGCGTTTTGTACAGTGTAGGTCAAAAACACATAAACGAAGGTCTACATTTCAGTGCCTCTCTATATTAAACTGGTTGAATGTAATGTAATCATACCCTGCGATACATGAACAGTGTTGATCCTGCATGTTGTCATCCGCGATCATGATAACCGACTGTAATGTGAGACTTGCATTGTGATCTGTAAACTCTCGCTTCGAGTTACCCACCGTATTTATTATTAAATATTTTATAAATCCCTCCATGGAATATTTAATTCCCATTTGGTGGCCTTCTGTGTCCAAAATTGTGCAAAAACATCGTGGGACAAGGTTTTCACACTGCAGCTCTCATTGTAAGACAGTGAGCAACTCCGTTTGTTTGTCCGAGGGAGCAACAGTAACTAAGGGGGCGGGGCTTACCGATAGGTCAATTGGATAATCACAGTTGTGGTTGATTTTTTTTTTTTTACAGAGAATTGTAACTCCACCCCTTCAGAGACCTCAACAAGCAAAAAAGATACTCCGTTATCAGGGGAGAAGGAGTCCCCATCAGACACCTCGACGAACACTCAGGTAAAAGCATCACTTACCTTCACGTCAGAAGAAAATAATCAAGACTGGGAATGACTTGAGGGTGAGAAAACGTTTTGCTTTTTTGTGTTTTGTTAGGACCGTGAAGATGGTTCTCCACCCACAAAGAAAAGTAAAGTAGAATCATCTTCTCAGGACTTGGATAACTAAAGCTGACTAGTTTGCTCCCGCGTTTCAAACACGTCACTGTCACAAACAATGAGGAAACCTGACCCATTTGACAAACCATTCCTGCTCTTCAAGTTTCACCTTCACCTACTCACCTGGAGCGAACGTTTGCAGACGTCACTGTGCCAGTGAACCGAGGTCGATGGCAAACTTTGACCTGATCCTGTGAGAAACCTGCAGCCTCGTTCCATCCAATTCATGCACGATACACAGCGTTAGTTTAACAGTAACGGAAGTGAATGCACTGCATAGATGTGTCAAGATAAAAGATGGATTTGCTGCTGTTTTAAAATGTTATATTATTTAAATGAAAGACTCTATTAGTTGTTTTTCTAACTACTTTGCAGGTTGTTGTATGGTTATAGTGCAGGTGTTTGATTTGTTTCTAGATTCTCTGGTTTGTGTGACTTATTATTTTATTATTTAAAGCATGATGTGTGCTTTATTATTTTTATTTGTGGCTTTTGATTTTAAAGCTTTTCAAAGCATTACTGCTTTTTAAGGGGAGGAAGTTTTTTTTGTTACACGTCAAAATGACTCCATATATACCTCATTTCCAAACCAGCTGAGCTGGAACTTAATTCTTGATTGATGGACAATAAATCCAATTCACTGAACACAATCTGGCAGTTTTTAAATTGTCATTTTCAACAATAAATCCAATCTGATGTAGCAACGTACAAGGAACTCACAAAGATATACTCTAGTCTAGATACATTGGGACCATGTTTTCTTGAAATTGATTTTGTCTTGTACAGTTGATTAATTTTGGTTTAATTTATTTCATAATTAGTGCTAGTTTTTAGCATATTCAATTTGTTTTAATAAAAAATGTTAACTGACATGGTTATTATGACTGGCCTATTACTTTTACCTTCATGCCTCTTTTGATCTAAGTATTTCAGAGCTTTTTATCATTTAAAGATATTCCTGGTAACACAGCTAAACATTTCGTTTTGAAAAGGCTAAGAATGTTTTCATATTTTATATATACCACAGATGTATGTTTCATATATTTACTCAATGCTGCATAAAAGTTATGGCGTTGTTAGCACGCCCCCTAACGACACTTTATCGCATTAACCCCGTGCAAACTTACACTTGCAGAAATGTTTTCGATACGAACATAATATTTAAAGCGTTCACAAAAAACATGGGTAAAAAAGCGGAAAGAGAGAGATAGAGATCAAATATACGACTTTTCACCACAACTAAGAATTCATATTAATAAACCTTTACCTGATTTTACCTGCAGTTAACCTAGACCTAAACGTTATAACATTAGAACATTACTCTCATATGTTTTTATAATTTGTTGATGTAATTCGTGTTAAGTATTTTACCTCAGATCCGGCGTCCTGTCAAACTGCGCGCGCTTTTCAGTCTCCAACGGTTTTTGATTATTTCTTGTCTCGCGAGCTCGTTCAACAACTCTCTGCCATTCACAAAATGAAAAGAGAATTATAATTTAATCTGACAAACTTTTGGTAGACCTTGTAAATTCCCTTTTTATATAAAAGGGACATTGTTAAAAAAAATAATGTCACTTGTATTTTTTTTGGCCATAAACATACACTTCTAATTAGCAAACACCACTAATTATCCCTAATTATTTTAGCAAAAAGCGTCAAATTTACATCACATTTTCGTTATTTTATGTGGGGTTCAGAATTTTATCAGGCTGCATTTTTAACGGACATGAATTATAGACCAGGCCGCTTCTGTTCTATTGAGGAGCAGTGGGACGCTGTGATGATGGGATCTGTTGACCACCCTTGCGTGAAATTGAGAGACTATGAGAGTGGCGTTTCAAACTTTGGCTATAAGCAGAGTTATAAAACTTTGAGATATAACTTTAGATGAAAGCTCAAGACTGAAAGTCATAGGTGAAGTGGTTTTATTGTGTGTAGGCTAATATCCCACCAGTGACTTAAATACTGAATCTAAATTATGGCTATAACTGTTCTTCCTTATGTCGTTGATGAAATGTTTGTGAAATGTTTCAAAGGTTTTCACAAAAACATGGTCAGAAATGTGTAGTCAGAAAGCGGTGCAATATATCCAGACACACAACGACACAATACAAATCTTTGAATGTTTGTATTGAGTTCAAGTGAATATACAGTACATGAAACAGTACAACAGCACAGTTAAAGACTGTCACAATATTTCAGTAGAAACACCATATATTTGCAATGAATGCAAATTCTGATCAAATTAATTTAAATCAAAGGGGAATAATCATGAATATTATACATATTTAATATAATCTTGCACACAATTTCATTGCGGGTTACCAATTCTAACACTTGCAGTTTATTAGGTTGCTAAATAAACTGTTAATATAACATTAATAATAAGAGATACATGATCTTGTGCTTAAAAATTGTGCTTTAGTAAAGGTCTGTTCACACCAAGTTTGAGGAGACTAAAATATATGCAATTATAAAATATTCTAAATATTCAAATTCTACACTGTTTTTGATGCAGACTTTTCTTGATTCTCTGAAAAAAGTCTGGATACCTGAAGTAACTGTTCAGCACTTTATTTAATCAATCTTGAATCCGTACACAAAAAAAGATTCAATCTTAAAATCTTGCCGTGCATTTATTTTATGCCAAAAATTCAGACTTGGTGTGAATAGACCTGAAATCTACAGGACATACCATCGAAATACACATAAAAAGCCATTCATATGACAATATTATAACTATATGTCTGACGTTGTCACAGTAAAAATAACTTATTTCCAAACAATGGCAGTTAAACTCATGTGCTGTATACATTTAAAGTGAGAAGTGCAATAAGTTAATAATGGTTAGCTTCAGCTTTGTTTGGTGCACTTGTACTGTTTTGAGTCTGTGATAACAGTCTGTTACGAGTTCTTCAAGCTGAAGGGTGTAATTTTGCTTTATTAAAATTACTTAATTAAAATCTTCCATCCTGGTTTAATATGCAGAGACAACTATAAGTAGACCATTCATAGGGCAAATTACTGAATAGTGCAACAACCGTGTTCGGAATAGCATACTACAGTATGTATACTGTGTATAGTATGTATAATTTCTGTATGCATATAATACCTGGGTGAAAATGTGCAGTATACAATCTGATCCCATAATGCAATGTGCTCAACATTAGTCGATTTAACATGAGTAACGAATAAGATGAAATAAAAATCCACTATAATTTTAAACAAAATGTAGCTTAATTTTTTTTGTTGCGTACCATTTCAAATACTATCTAAAAATAGTGTGCAGTATTCAGTGTATACTGACTAGTGTGCTAGTACACCAATCCGAACACAGGCTACAGCTTTGTGGAGCTTTCTAAACATTGCTGTTTGTTTGAGCATCCTGAAATGTCAGCTTCTGACTCAACCAATGGGTTGACTTTGGGGTGGAGCTACAATAGTAGAAAGAGGAAAACCTGTTTGGAAACAGTCATTATTTTAGCAATTCCATTTTGTGCCAATAGAAATTAAACAGAGCTTTAAATACACTGCAAAGTATCGCTAAACCGTTCCCAGTTTTCTTGCTGGTAATTCATCATTAGATCAATCAACACAGGGCAGTGAAAAACGTACGAAACACACAAAACAGTATTGATAACAGAAATATATCTCACCTTCATAACATTCAAATTCCATAAATGCAGCATACCTTTATCTTCATTTGGGCGGATTCATTTAGGGAATGTATAAGAGGTTTAAATGTATATATGCGGTGTACAAAAATAGCGTATAATCTGGTTGAAAGCGTACTGTGCATAGCCTGCTCACAGGCCGAGGGGCTGAGGGGAAGTTCAGAAGGTTTGGTCATCGTTGCATGAGTCTGTCCAGTGACCGAACGCTTCACAGATGTCGCAGTACGGTCGTTCGCCGCTGCGGCTCCCGTGGTATGTGGTGTGCGGAGGCAAGTCTGGGGATTGCGTTTGTGTGGGACAGTCCTCCGTGTCGTGCAGGTCGAAGCAGTCGCAGATGTCGCAGAAAACGCGCGGTGGGGCTTTCTTCTTCTTTTTGACCTCCTCAAGACTTGAGAAACAAAGGATAATTGTTTTTTTTTTCGTAAACCCTGTGCGAAGAATAATAATAGCAACGAAGATGCAAGTAGTGCAATGCTTGTCAAGTATGTACAACATGACCACGTGCCAGGGTTATTAGAGTTAACAGAAACATTTCATTTTCATTTAGTTTAACTTGATGTACTAAAACTAAAATAAACATTTGTTTTAAAAAAATTAGGGTAATGACAAAAACACCCAACAAAATTACTAAAACTAAACAAACTTAAAAATGTAAATGGAAAATATAAAACTAAAAACAAACGAATATTTAAAATATTCCTTTTTTTTGTCTGCTAGACATAAAAAAACATGTCAAGATGTCAAAAGTAAATTGGACTCACCCATCATTTTCATCATTTCCGTTGAACTCGGTCAATGCCATTTTCTTCAGCTTCACCTTCAGTTCTTCATTCTTCCTCTGGAGGTCCACAATAACAGAGTTCAGGAAGTTGATCTGATCCATGCAGGAAAAGATGGCAGAATTTAGAAATGTACACATATATCCTAAAACAGAATCCGATTCTAGAGCAGAAGAGTTGTACCTGTCCCTCAGCAAACTCTTTCTCTTCTCTCAGTTGGTCTATAGCAGCATCACCTACAGGAGAAACAAACACAAATGCAGGTCCGTGAGAAAAGCACTGAATGTCTATGTTGGAATTAAGGAAGATTAGTTGAAAATGTAAGTTTGTTTCGTTTTAGATTCATTTTTCATATTGCAAATAAAAATAGTAGTACGGTATGTATTACTCACACTACTTCCATTTCCAGTGCAACAAAAATTAAAAGCAACTGTCATTTTTAACAAATATGAAGACATTTTTATTTATAAAATTGCAATAAAAATAGAAAAAAAAAACTTTCTTCTGAGATGATAACTTTGATGAGAACCGAATCATTGATCAAATAATGCCAGGCTTGATGAGCAATAGAAGCTTTTACAAAATCTTTCCCCAAACTTTTAAATGAGAATTAAAGTAGCTGGCAATATACAGTATACAGTACAGAATGCAAAGCGCAGTCACTCCGTTCCAAATATAAATACGCTGACGGACCTGAACGGACTTCCTCTCCATTCCCTGTGTGCCGGACCTCCAGCTCTTGCTCCAGGCTGTTCACTCGGCTCTGCAGCTGGGCTTTGTCCCTCTCTAGAGACGTCACCGCTGACTGCAGTGTCTTGGCCACGGCATTTTCCACACGAAGCACTGCAATCTGGAAAGAAAAATTATTTTTCCCCCTATCTGACAATATTAAGTGCCAACAATACAAAGTTTAATATAAAAAGAAAAAAATAGGACCAACTGCTTTAGACATCTTTAGTGTTTTGATATGAATTTAATCTCCTAGAAGCATTTTTTTATAGAAGACAAATTCAGTCATAGTTCACAGTGAATAAAACATACTTTGAAGAATGATCCAGAGGTTTAGTGAGACTTAATAAATCCAAGAGTCAAAGTTCTTACCTCATTCCGTAGCGTCTCTAGCTCTTTGTCTTTATCAGACATCATTGCATTGAACTTCTCACTGTGAGGACAGACAAGAGCTCATTGATTGTATCTGGTTGCATTTACAGTCATGTTAAAAAAAGCCATGTGCACTCTGAGAACATGCATAACACCATCTCTCAATGCAGCTCCAAAGATTAACAGCTTACAGAAAAACATGAAAAAAATCAACAGATATCCAGTGGGACTGCGCAGTATTTTTAGGGTGGAGGATAACAATAGATCTGAAGCCAAAAAACATTTTTTATTTGAGCTTAAACAGCACTCATGGAATCAGATCATCTCTCTAGATGTGGTAATCTTGGTGTATCATAAAACAGATCTGTAAAGAACGTGTACTGACAAGCTTTTTTGAAATCCTTCATTTCCCACGAGATGAAATGACATTTAAAGCCTCCAGAGTGCATGTGATCTCAAATCCAGCTCTCTTTTGAACAATTACTAAGACAGAGCTCCATTAAGCACCATCAAAAGCATCTGTGACATGCTGTTTATAACCACAGATAATAAAATTGGGTTTTGAAAGCTTTTGAAGAAATTTAAAGGAATAAGTTCATCCATAAATGAACAGTTGCTTAGAATGCACTCACCCTCGGGCCATCCAAGATGAACATGAGTTTTTTTCTTCATCTGAACAGATTCTGAGAAATTGAGCATTACTTCACTTGCTCACCAATGCATCCTCTGCAGTGAATGGGTGCCGTCAGAATGAAAGTCCAAACAGCTTATAAAGACATCACAATAATCTACACTACTCCAGTCCAGCAATTAATGTGATTATAGAGTATTTTGGCCTGAAGCAATGGTTTAAAGTTATAACACCTTGAGGAATTGTTTATTGCAAATATGCAGCTTTTCACTTCACAAGATGGTAACTGATGGACTGATGTTTTTATCAGCTGTTTGGACTCTCATTCTGACGGCACCCATTCACTGCCCATTGCTGAGTATCTGTTCAGCTGAAGAAACAAACCCATCTCCATCCTGGGTGGCCTGAGGGTGAATACGCTTTAAAGTTTTGCTTGTAAACTTCCACTTGAAGACTTCCGTATTGATTTGATTGAATGAATTTAATACTGAATCAAAGACATGCGCTTACCTCTCTGTAATCTCCAGCTGGCTAGTCAGAGCTTCGCTGCCAATCTGCCAAAAAAACATGATACATGAATACTCAATCCCTCAAACTGATGGAGAACATCACAGGGCAACACATTTTAGAAGAGCTGACAAGAGAGATGTAGACCGATAAACACCTTCAGCTGCGCGTGGACGTCCAACTCCTGAGCAAACGTCCCTTTCTCGTCCTGGAGTGACTCCTGGCTCTGAGACGTCTGATTGGCTGACAGTTTTAGCTCCTCACTACACAGAGAGAGAGAGAGTTAATGCCTATACTATCAAACAGGACTAGCATACTCACATACTAGTATTTGCAGTATGTGAATGTTCTGTGTGCATTTAACACCTGGATGACCTACACTACCATTCTAACGTCCGTGGCCAGTAAGATTTTATTCATCAAGGACACATTAAATTGATCAAAAGTGGCAGTAAAATAATTTATCATATTAAAAAAGTTTTTTGTTTCAATTCTATTTTGATTCTATTCATCAACGAATTCTGAAGAAAATGTAAGCAGCACAAATGTTTTCATTTAGAATAATAATACATGTTTTTTGAGAAGCAAATCAGCATAATAGAATGATTTCTGAAGGATTATCACAAAGAATGGAGTAACGATGCTGAAAATTCAGCTTTACATCACCGGAATAAATTACATTTAATATACATTTAAAACATATTCAAATAGAAAATAGTCAAGATTAAAAATTGCAAATAAACATATCCATGTAGCATACTACTGATGATCATAATATTCTGCAGCATATAGTACATATACTGTGCAGTATGTAATGTGAGCAGAAAAAAAAAATTCTGAGCATAAAATACAGTTTTTTGGTTGTTGTTATTTTTTGTATTTCTGAGATTTTTTTTTTGATTTTCATGTTCTTTTTGATGGCAGTGACAACAAGCCCTCAACCCTTCGATCCACCCTGACGTCAATCCTGTTTTTCTTTCCTATTTTCCTCTCAAGGCAAAGCACATTGTTTAATATGTCATCTTTCCTTTCCATCACGACCCGTCAGCAGTTAGGACATTTCAAAGACCAAGCGCTTGACAAATAACAGCGTTTGGTTACAACAAGCGGTAGTAAAAACGTGAGCTCGGAAAATAAATAAATAAAAACACACTTCAGAAAGGCCACCATCGTCATCCTCCTCATGTGTAACCAATGAGCCAATCTATTTTTACCCAGGGTGCATTATGATGCAGGAATAAATCAAATCATGCACGCTCAAAACTCAAGGTGACGTCTCTAAAAAACTAGAGTAAAAAACTACAACCTATAAGAGCCCCACAAATTCAAAAAGATTATTCTGTGTTAAATAAAGCTTAATATCTTTTTTCCATAAAGAAAAGAATACCAAACAAATCTTATTGTAAGCTAGACTATGATACATATTCATGAGCATCAGAAGATCAACAGAGTGTTATGGGATGTCACGTGGAGTCGAGACCATTAGACAGCTGTAGCTGGAAAGATGCGGTTACGTAAAACTCCCCGGAGGAGAGAAGCTCACTTCTGAAATCTTCTCACATGGGTACCTGCTTGCATCACTGGAGCGTCACTCGCTGGACGCGGCTTGAAGGAGTTATAGAGGCTTTGAGCTTCAATTCAGAATGAACCCTGCTAGATTTCACACCACCAGAAATGTTCATTGTGGTTGTAAAAGCATTTTGAGATAAAGGTTAATGCCTAACATTTATTTTGCACAGATTTATTGCAAATAAATTGAAAAAAACTGCATAAATATAAAAAATGAAACAGTTTTTATTATAATTTCTGAAATATTTATACATTTCCCCTCTTTTTTTCAATTCCTGGTGTATAAAATCAGGTTCTGCCCTACATATTTTCCTATTGATTATTCTGATTGTGAAATTCTGCAAGCCAGATTCAAAAGCTCTTTGTGTCAGAACATGTGCATTATGCTTGTTATTCAAAAGATTATGTAGAGTAATTTTGCAAACAAATAAAATAATTAAATAATGTAAATACATTTTTAAATCCAAATAAATAAATGGTGCTTAAATATGAAAAGTGACACATTTTATATTTAAACTTTATATATGTATTTTAAACTCTTTTAGGTATTTTAAGTATTCATCTCTAATGCGAGTGTCACCAAACCCTCTTTTTTAAACACTTTCATATAGAGACACTTTTCTCCATTCATTCAGATACTGATGGATCGAACCAGGTTCTGCCCTAGATTTTTCTTATTGATTGTCCTGAATGTGAAACGCTGCGAGACAAATTCCACCTCTTACTGCACGTGAGCAGAACCGCTCAATGTGTCCGAATGTGCATTGTTGTTATTCAGAAAAAAAAAAAAAAAAAATTATGAAATATTTTTGGAATTTATTTAATATTTTTTCAGCAGGTGTCACCCTCTTATTTTTCAAAAGCTTTCTTACAAAGACACTTTTCATCATCCAGTCCATTCCTGATGTATTAAATCAGGTTCTGCTCTACATTTTTTCCTTATTGATTACACATGATCACACAACAGCTCAGAACACGCACATTACGCCTGTTATTCAGAAATCAAAGCTGTTGTGACCATGTGGACTTGTGATGTCATTCTGTGACTCACAGATCTAATTTAATCACCACAATGACGCCAACATGGTACTTAACGGACTAATTAAGATCAAGATCCTTTATAGCTCTAACTAAGCAGACATGTAATAAGATGCAGTTGAAAGATGTTACATTTGTTGCAGATCGTTGTTCAGTGGTCAGCAAACACAAACTAATCTATGTGAGGCTGGATCATGTCATTTCCTCTCCTCGCTATTATTTCCAGTCCTCTCACTATCGATGAAAGTGTCAAAATAAATACTGAAACAGTCAATGAAGAGAAAACGCCAGCAGGAGACTCACATTTCTTTGCGGAGGCTGACGATGCTCTGTGTTTCTGAACTCAGCTGCTCCTGATACTCAGAGTTCTGCTGCTTCAGGACCTCAAGCTGGTGGACGAGATGAAGACAAATCAATCAAGAGTGGGGTGAGTGTCATGAAACCTTTCAAGAACATGTCTTTTCTAATTGCTTATTTAAGGACTATATAATCATGTCTTTTCTTGGGTTCTTAAATTATTTTAATGACAATCAAGCATACTCCATTTCAAATTCTCATTACCAAAAAAATATCTACATTTCATACATGCAATCTAATATATGTAATTATTGTGTAAATATTATTTAAATTTACATAGTGCATTTCTACATAATGGTAGCATTTGTTGTGCTTTTTAACAAGTTTCTGATGGTTCTAAAACTGGTTTTAAAATCATAAATTTGCTTCTGATATTAATAATTTATAGTGTATTTCTACTTAATGGCAGCATTTGATGCCCTTACTTTACTATATGCTCATTTGAACAAAATATCTTTATTACAGTATTTTTCTAAAATGTCAGAAATTATCATTAACTAAAACTTTTTCATTAATACATTTTCATTAATAAAAAAAGCCGAAACAACATAGAAAAATATAGAAATTTAGAAAAATTTCAACTATAGAAAATTTAAAAATCTAAAATAAATTAAATATGTTTAAGTACTACAATTATTAAAACTAAAACAGCTAAATAGTCATATTTAAAATGACAAAAGGACATAACAAAATGACTGAAAGAAACACAAAGTAACATTAGAATAAAAACTGAAAATATAAAAACAAAAGCCAATTAAAATACATAAATATCAAAATAAATAATAGAAATATAATATAACATAATAAAATATAAATATATAATAATGCGATTATGCACAAAGGTGTTCTGGGTGTTTTTTAACATTAGATTTTTTTAATCAGACACCCCTCGTCATCTAGATACACACTGAAGTACTAATTATTTCTGTAGCACAAAAATCGCAAGTTAAATGCTAACGTTTAAAACTAAGAGTTGCAAATTGGAGCAAATACATAACCCTCAGAGTAATAATAGTGATGCTTGCTTTAGCCTCTAAACGTCAAGCAAAAAATCAACTGTTTAGTACAATCGATGAGAGCAGAGACGATAGATCACATTTCAGAGTAATGCATACACAACAAATATTTAGAAAAAGCATATCAGACCGTCAGATTACGGTTCCCACGAGACCCATAATTCAATCCCATCACACTGCTGCATCAGACTGAAGCGTTAATTACACTCTTCAGCACAACTGGCCGAGCCGATAATTAATATCATCTACATGCCAAGAACCAACTTCAGCAGAGATTGGCCTGTGCTGATATCTCTGAGTGATTCAGTGTTTACATCCAGAAAGCCTGAGAATACACCGTCATCAATGAATGAAGTGTCATCAAACAACCGTTTCATTCTCACTCGGACACGTGAAAGCATTCTTCAACTCAATATCTGTATTACTCACAGAAATAACACGCAAGACATACAGAGACAAAGTATTTTCTTTCTTAATCAGAAAGAGACAAAAATTGTGATGCATATAGGGATAGCTGAAACTTATTTTTATGCTAATTACCATTATCCAACATTATGTCCAATATCGGAGGGGGAAAAATGCCACCGAAATTCAAAATGAGGGAAAAAATAAATGCCTTGTATTAAATACTTTGTATTTTCTATATCTGATATTCTCTTATAAGCCTTACACATTATTACCATGAGGAGAATTTAATTCAAAGCAACGATTTAAATATAAATTCAAATATCTGTTTTACGGATATACAGCGGTTTATAAAAGCTTTTGTTATTATCATATGGTTATTATTATTTATGGTTATAAAAAATATTTTTCTCAAATATCAGTAAAATATACCATAATTTTTGGGAAAAGCAGTGTTGTTATTGTTAACTAAATCTAAAACTAAAATTCTAAAATGCTTTCTTAAACCAGAAATAAATATAAATATTAGATATTAGCTGAAAAACGTAAATACAACTAAATAAACTAAATTAACACTAAAACTTAAATTATCTTATTCAGATGGGGAATTTATTTTTATGTGTTAACTGAATTCAAGTATCTGAGGGTGTTTTATGCTTATAAAACTCCTAAAAATAAACTCTAGGAACTTAATATTTTAACTTAATAATTAAGTTCATTTCTGACACTGGTCGAAATTCTAATCAATACATCGCGAGGAATAAAAAAAAAACAAATAGCGCTCACATTAAACCTCCAATCTAGAATTCTAAACACTTCAAATGCAATCAGGCACCAAAATTAAATTACTTTAAATAGGAAGAAACATCCTAACCCAGTTCTAATATTTAGAAAAATGATAACATAGCTGAGTACCAACATGGTCACCGATATACAGTATCATGCATCCCTACAAAGTGCACTACAGAAGAGCGATCTTTACCTGGCACAGAGAGGTATAAACGCTGCCCGTGTAGTTCTGTTGGAGAGCGGTCACATCCATGCTGCTGTGTGTTTCCTGTTTTTTCCAAACAAATGTGCCCCATCAATAATACATCCCCCTACGGCCCCCTGCAGCGAGAGAGAGGCACGAGCTCTCGCTCGGCTGGCGTTCCAGCACACGCTCACGTTTGAGCAAACACACGCTTCATGTCAAGACGACAAGCCCCGCCCCTCTCGACACCCCCCTGCTGTCCCCGCCCCCTTCCTCTGCTGCTCTCCGCCATCTGCCTGTTCTCGTCCTCAATGCTCATTCATCCTGTATTAGCCGTTTCTACACGATGATACATGTTTGTCTCTGGTGTCATCTGAGAAATGAAAATCCTTGCATGAGCAAAGCCTCTATTATCCGTTTATTTTATGAATACATATATAAACAGATTTTAAAATTCAGCTTTGTATTACAGGAATTGATTACATTTGAAAATATATTCAAATAAAAAACAGCTATTTCAAATTGTAAATAAATAAATTGTATAAAAAAATAAAGAATTGCTGATTTTACTGTATTTTTGATCAAATAAATGCAGCCTTGGAGAGCATATGCACGAACAACTCTTAGATATCTCAAACTTTTGTACAGTTGTGTATTTTTTAAAGCTGCAGCACATGATGTGCAGGAGACTTCAATCCTTGAATGACACAAAAAAGAATGAAATTCAGGCTAAACTAAATTAGCTCTGCTTTTTTAAACCTTAAGGGGACTAAAGTCCAAAATGAGGTCACAATAAGGTTGTCTTTTTCAATACAGAAACCAAAAATACATTTAAAGGGACAGTTCACCCCAAAATTTGAATAATTCACTCGCATGTTGTTTCAAAACAAAAAATAACTTTTGAAAAATGTTCATGCTCCTTTATATCTGTCTATATATGTATACACAAATATCTTTGTGTAAGATACAGAGCAAAATGTAAGTAAATCTCCTCTGTCATAACACACAAAGTTACTGTATGGCTCCAAAAGAGTTGGAATATAGTGCAATAAGAAGCTTGAGCATTCACCAAAACTCAATTTGTGCTCTATGAATCATATGGGTTTAGAACAACATTCCTTATTCCTTATTGGATGGTTGAAAACGAAAATGAATTTTCAGCTGAATATTTTCAGTTGCATCAGCGCATCACAAGCAAACACCCAATATAACCACAGACTGAACCAACAACACCATCTAAACCACTGCAGGTCAGTCAATATGATACAGATGATTCGATTGAGAACCAGTGATATAAGAAGAGCGGTTACGCTTTCACGCAGTCTTACCGTATGTGAAAAGCACAACCCCAGGAGGCAAGTCTCCTCTGATAAGTGCAGGCCGCTGGGGTGATTATGTAAAGCCACGTACGAGCGAACTGAACATGCTTTACATGCAGCCTGCAGGCGGTCAGATGTAGAGGACTCATGCATGCATTAACAGTGTGTCTGAACCATTATGTCAGTAAAAGTACAGTTACAATCTCTGCTCGCCTCTGAAGCAAACGTGTTTATTCAGCTACAAATGTTTATCTTCACGATATAAAGAATAAAGTATATTTACCTCCTCCTGCAACTCCTGATTCCTCTTCGTCATCTGCTCCTGCTTTTCACCAGACTGTAAGCTCTGTTAGAGAGAGAGAAAACCTCTGCTCACTCGTGGGCCATTTGACCAACATGCTCAAATATAGACTAACATATAAAAGCTCGAGGTTGGTTTAAGATGATATTTTCAAAGAACTCTCTTCTGCTCACCAAGGCTGCATTTATTTGATAACCCAATACAAACAATAATATTTAGAAATATTATTACAATTAAAAAACGGCTTACTATTTAAATATATTTTACAGTGTAATTTATTCCAGTGATGTAAAGCTGAATTTTCAGCATCATTATTAATCCAGTTTTCAGTGTCACATGATCCTTTAACCAACCTGGCAATATTTTAACATGCCAAAATACCATATTCTCAAGAGTTATTGTTATTACTGTAAAATCATAATACATAAACTTGCAATCAACTTCAAGCTGTGCAGAATAACTGAACTATGGCATTTCAGAAACTATAGTAAACACTACTGGTTAAAAGTTTGGAGTAATTCAGATTTTACTCTCTTCTATTTACCAAGGCTGCATTTATTTGATCAAAAATACAGTAAAACCGTAACACTGTGAAATGTTAACTTACATTAAACTTAAAAATGAATGTTCTAAAATATATGGTAAAAATGTAATTTATTCCTGTGACACAAAGCTGTATTTTCAGCATCATTACTCCAGTCTTCAGTGTCACATGATCTTCAGAAATCATTCTAATATGATACAAATAACAATACCATCTTAATCTTACCCACTAAAAACTCTTATGTGTATAAAACAGCAAGAGCTACTGGGCCTGTGTTTTAAACACGTCACTCGGTCACCTGGGTTTGGTCTTTGAAGGCTTTCAGTTCCAGCTCAGCACTTCTCTCTGTGATTCTGTCCAGCTCTCCTTCTGCTCGGCTCAACTTCTCCTTCATCTGAAGCTCTCTCTCTTCACCCTTCGCCTGTTCCTGCTGCTGCCGGACGGCCACATCCCTCTGCAGGTCCTCCTTCTCCCTGGACACCTGATCCAGCTTCTCTCTCTGCGTTTTAATGTTCCTTTCCATTTCTGCCGCCGAACAGAAGTAGTCATAGAGGAGCTCATGTAGCAGTATTTGTGCTAAAATGATCATTTTCTCCAAACTTTCACACAAATTGGACTACTGAGCAAGTAAAAGTGTGCCGTTGTGAATTATGGCTCCGCTGGGAATGGCTGGTTTATCTCATGAACATGCAAAACCGACGCTGCAAAGCTGTTCCCGTTGGCGCAGGTTCAAATGACAGGGATGCAAATATATAAATGCTCAGATGCTCAACGGTAGTTATTTAGCATTTAGGTGCGTTTGAGGAGTCTTGTATTTCTTACCTTGCATGGCTAGTGTTGCTTTATTATTGTCCTCTGCTGCTGTGTCACGTTTCTGCTTCTGAAATCAAACATAAACAATTGGTACAACATGTTGGCCAAAAAAAAAAACTTTAAAAAGCGTCACCCCTTTATTTACATAGAAATTGTATATAAATGTATTTTACTTTACTTTCATAATAGTTAATTAATGTTATATAATTCGAGTACTTGGTGACTTTTATCATATTGCTATTGCCGCTTCACATCAAGCCTAACCATACCTATTTACCATGGTAAAAATCACTGTAATGTATGGCCTCTCATGACATATTGGCTTAAAAGACAAGACTTTGCAATGATATAACACTTAATTTGAGAGAAATGTATCCCCAGGCCCATCTAAATAATTCAATAACATAAAAAGCAGTTATTAGATCACCATATGGGCTGGAGGGAAAACTTTAAAAATACATAGCGCCATTATGTGAAATAAAAACAGTTTAGGTTAGTGAAAAATCTGTATTAGTGTTGAATACCAGATCTTGCAGCTGCTGCTGGAGGGATGTTTTCTCCTGTTCAGAGGAGGAGAGTTTCTGCTGGAATAAGAGCGCTTCCTTCTGTCTGTTTTCTAATTCAAAGTTCAGCTCCTTGATCTATGAGAACGCAGAGAATACAGTGATCAATTCTAATGATGCAAATGTTTTCTGATGTACAGTAACATGTCATCATGCATCTTGTTTAGATGGATTCAAGGGGGTGAATGGACCTTTTTGTCTTGTAATGGGGGTGAGGCTGATCCCGCGGTCTCAGCCCGGAGAGTTCTCAGCTGAAGATGCAATCAGACACCTCCTTTTCCAGCTCCATGATTCTGGAGCGCTCGGACACCGTGGCCACCTACAGTGGGACACAAGACTTCATCAACCGCTTAGTGACCGAACCGGGCGACTGAAGCCTTTATACATAAACTAGATATTTTCTGCATGAGCAACATCTACTATTTTCTCATTCATTTAATTATCTAATCAAATTTGATCTATTTCAGATTTACATTATTGTCATGTGGGGAAAAAAATAAAGAAAAATAATCATGCATGTACTATCATTCAAAGGATTTAAAAAAAAATAAAGAAATTAATAATTTAATTTAGTAAGACTGCATTTAAATTGATCAAAGGTGACATTGAAAAAAATCAGATTTTATATCTCGCACTTTAGATTTTTTTTTTTCCAAAAAAATTCTCACAGAATTTATTCCAAGCAACATAAAAAAAATAAGATAACTGACTTCTTATCTCACAGTTCTGCCTTTCTTCTCAGAATTGTGAGTTTGTATCTTGCATTTGAGCAAGATACTTGTATCGAGCATAAATCTAGCAAATTCTGCAGCAAACAGTGGAAACAAGCTTCCATATTTTTTAATATTGATAATAATAAGAAATGTTCTTTGGCGGGAAGCAAATCAGCATATTAGAATGATTTATGACTGAAGTAATGATGCTGAAAATGTAGCTTTGCCATCACAGGAATAAGTTATTTTTTTATATATATTCAAATAGAAAATAGTTTTTTTATATTGTAATAATATTTCACAATATTACTGTTTTTACTGTATTTTGATCAAATAAATGCAGCCTTGGTGAGCTTATGAGATTTCTTTCAAAAACATTAAAAAAATCGTATTGACTCCAAATTTGAACAGTAATGTAAACCTACAAATATACCTATAAAATGCACTTTACACTTTAAATCATATATTTTCCCAAATTAAATTAGGCTATTTAGAATTGTGATCAAAATATTTTTAAATGTCATGAAAAACTACATGGACCGAAAAAAATTGAACTAAAAATATTCTTTATGCAAAACAATTTCTTATTTTTTTCACTTGATTTTGGGATGAAAAACGACTCGCAGAGATGCATCCAGTGGTGCTTACAGAAAAGAGACCTACCTCAATCCATAATGGAATAAAATAAATTATCACTTTCCCAAAATAAGTAAAATCTCTTCCGTGCATGGGGATCTGACATTTACCCCAAGAGAAATCTCTTACCCTCCCATACGACAAACTGATTTACCCTAGTATCCTCTAACTCCCTCTGGAGTTTATCTGCTTTGGTCTTTTCAAAGAGAAGACTCTGTTCGAGCTCCTTAATGTGGGCATGCTCCAGTTTGGTCTGCGTCTGTTAGTAGACAGAAGAGGAAAAGAGAGAGACAACACCAACGGCGCGGTCACGTGCCAGCCAAAAGCCAAGTACGAAGAGCTTCATGCAGACCGTGACATCATCCTCCTCTATGAATGAGGACAAAGACAGCAGTGACACACACACACACACACACACACACACACACACACAGAGCGGCGTGAAGACAGAAGATGGCATTAAAAAAAAACAAGAACACAAAGACATGAAACAAATGCGGCTCAAAGAGCAGGCCGATGAAAGAAAGATGGGCGGTGTCAATAATAAAAGAATGAAGGAAGGAATGAAATGTGTAAACATGATCAAAGATGAAAAAAGAGGAATGTAGTGAATGAATGAACAAATAAAGAGAATAAGAGTCAATGCTAAAAGAACTACAAACAGAAGTGATGCACGGTTTATTACTTATGAAAGAAACTTGAATAGATCTTCTCCAAAGTGATTTTTGAAGAACTTGATCCTCATGTAATTAACGATTCGATCTTGAGACAAAATGAATGAATGAATGTATCCATCTATAGTGGTCAATCATTTACTAATACCTTTCTATGAATAAATCACTGAATTAATGAATATATCTATCTATCTATCAGTGTGGTCATTAGTTTATAAATTCCTTTCTATGAATGAATCACTGAATCAATGAGTCACTGAATTAATTAATCTATCTATTTGTAGTTGTGGTCATTAGTTTACAATTACCTTTCTTGAACGAATCAATTATTCACTGAACTAATTGAATTAAGGAAACAATGAATGAATCTATCTATCTATCTATATCCATCCATCTATAATTGCGGTCATTAGTTCACAAATACCTTTCTATGAATGAGTCACTGATCTCATCTTTACATATATCTACTTTTCTCCTGTGAATTTGTCTTGCTAAAATAGAAGTATAAAAGCCTGATCTGATCATTTCTTCATTACCACAGACTGGTCTGTTAAAGACAGGTTACTGCACTGGTCCGCTCATATCCAGTTTCTTTCGTTGTAAACGTATATGATAGGATCACTTTACCTCTAGGTCACCTTTGGTAATGCAAGCTTCCTCAACACTGAACTGCAGGTCCTCCACTTTTCTGTGGGCCAACAAAAGTACACTTTAAGCCATCAAATGTTTCTTCAGATATTCAGAATATTGCATGTTCTTCAGCGGGAATCAATTACTATGCAAAGTATTTAATTAATTATAAATGTCACCTTTTTTCCTCTTCCAGCTGATTCATCAGCTCTACTTTATCTCTGTCTGCAGTCTCCACGAGTCTCCGCAACTGGTCCAACTTGGCTTCCATCTCCAGTGTGTACTTCACAAATATGCAATAAAAGAGTCGTGTTTATCATCCAAATATGACTTTCACATAACGATGACAGAACGGCTACTGACCTGCTCCTGGCCCTGTCTGAGCAGCGCCAGCTCTTGCTGCACCTCGCCGGCATGACTTGTGGCTCGTGCCACTTCCGTCCTCTCCAGGTCCTGCTCGGCCAAGAGCTGCTCGATGTGCTGCTGCTTCTCCTTCAGGGCCTCCTGCAGGGCCGTGGTGCCTGAGATCTTCCGTGCGTACCGAGCCGACGTCTCTGTGAGCTGGCAGATTATTGACAGGTATTATTTCAAGTAATATTTAAAGAAAAGCGTATAATGTAAATGAAAGGTGTGGGACTGTACCAGGCCTGCTCGGCTGGGTTTGCCTCCAACTGAGGAGGTGACAGAGCTGAGGGAGCTGATGGAGGAAGCGCTGGGGCTGTTCTTTAGGGTCGACCTGCGCCGGGAGGATTTGGATTTAGCAGGTGTGGTGGACGGGAATCCAATGCGGGTGACTTTGTGAGTAGGAGCGAACAGTCCGTACTTTGGTAGGCACTGGAAATATCTATGGGAGTGAAGCATATACTGTAAATATACTGCTACAGCTCAAACGTCTGGAGACTTTTAAATGTTTTACATTTTTGAAAGAAGTCTCTTATGCTCACCAAGGCTTTATTTATATGATCAGAAATACAATAAAAACACGAATATAATAAAATATTACACTTTAAAATAAGTGTTCTCTATTTTAATATATTATTATATTTATTTAATGTATTGCTGTGATACATTAGTCCTGTGATCTTTAGTGTCACATGATCCTTCAGAAACCTTTCTAATATTCTGATTTATTATAATTATCAACAGTTGTGCTGCTTAACACTTTTGTGGAAACCAGGATACATTTTTTCAGGATTCTTTACTGAATAGAAAGATCAAAGAACAGCATTTATTTGAAAAAGAAACCTTTTGTAACATCATAGATATGTTTTGATAAATTTAATGTGTCTTTTCGGAGTAAAAGTTATTTTATTTTTCTCAAAAAAAGTAAGAAAATGACTGACGCCAAACTTTTGAATGTCAACATATAAGCTGTCCGGAGAATAGTTAAGATCTTCTTTATCGTTTAGCTTACAATAACTTCTCAAAGACATTTCAGAGTAACCCGAGGTTAAAGCCACCACAAAAAAGCACTAACAACTAGGGCTGCTCGATATATTGCATGCGATATCTAATGCGCATCTTGTCAGTAAAGCCGGTCCTGTAATCAGCTGTGATTTCCATCACGTGCGTGATTTCACATGGCGCTGCATTTACTACACAGAGCCGTTGTTCACGGACTAGCTGCGCAAAACCACGTTCATTGTGATGTTCCACATGATGGAAACCACCGCTGATTACAGGACCGGCTTTACTGACAAGATGCGCATTAGATATCGCATGCGAGATATCGTGAAGCCCTACTAACAACCCATTTTACTTCCATAATGTGACATTTCACAAAAAAACTGCTTTTTTTCCATTGGAATTGAACATGAAAAATGAACTTTATGATACATAGCTGAAAAAAACTAGTAATCACACACATCTCTTCTATAGATATCATGAGTATCTTAAAACTCTAGTCACTTACATAAGTAAGACCTGAAAAATCAGTGTAATAAATGTGTTTTAAAACAGATCGTCCTTTTCCCACGGTTTAATTTTACGTAATTCTGGCAAATTGTGGCCTTACCTTGCACTAGCCACTGCCCCATCATTCTTGCCAAGAGGCTCATCCAACTCAACACCGCACCAATCACCTTTCGCAAAGTCCGTTTCACCCAGAAAACGCACAACACCTGCCTTGCTTCCACCAACCTGAGGAGTGCAAGCAAAAAGTTCCCTCAAACTTCCCTCAGTGTGCCACTAAGCATGAAGACAGACCAGAGACGGGCTTTACCAGAACACGATCACCCAACTTCAGTTCCCGCTGTAACTTCTTGGCCGACTCCGTCTCAGACAGATTGGATGCAGACTCGCTGGCGGCCTTGGTTAGGTTTGTTGAGGTCTTGGTGGTTGCACTAGTGGTTTGAGTGACAGGAACGGGATCTTTGGCAGGCGAGGTGGACGTCTTGTTGGCGGGCGTCTGTGTGCCATTGGCATCACGCTCTGGCACGGGAGTGCGGGACAGTTTGGAGGGCCGAGTAAATATACCTCGCAAGTCCTCACACTGGAAGTAGCGCACTCCGGACACAGAGCCATCATTCTTCCCAATGGGCTCGTCTAGAACTATTCCCGCCCATTGACCCGGTGCAAACTGGGTCCCTCCGATGAACTGCACATAGCCCTGTTTATTTCCATTGACCCAAATTTGTTCGCCAACAGAGAAATCTGACGCAGCATCTTGGGCCGTATTAGAGGTTGGGGACGTTACAGCCTTGGCGCCAGCTACAATCAGAAGAAAATAAGAGCACGTCAGCACTGAATCAGTGTGTTTCTTATGTAAGCAATGGGTGACTCACCTGAGGTGGGCGAGGTTTTGGTTGGCGTCGCAGCTGGTTTACCAATCTTGGTGGGTGGTTTGAGACCACTCGGCTTCCCTGTACTCATTTTCCCTGCTTTATGCACACAAATGTGCTATTCCTGCAGGGCCTGGAAGAATGACAACCCTCCCTGACCAGATAAGATTCCCTAACAGAAGAAAATACAAGTTCTGAAATACAGTTTTATTGCATTTAGTTGTGTGATAAACCAAGAACCATGGTATCATCTTAATTGACCCTTCGCAAAGAGCTTGGCTGACCAATTATAATCCCGAATCCTCCATTTTTTTCTGACAAACAAATCAGACAGGAGAGTAGATTAAATTCAGTGGACTTAAACTGTGTGTATTGACATCTGATGGTCATTCATGTTTATTTTGTGCTTTAAATAAATATGAAAAGATAATCGGTTTATGTGCCGCTTGAACTGAGGCAATACAGCGATTTGTCACGATATATTAAAGGTACAAAACGGTATTTATTGTTCGCATTTCTTAATGATAAAATAAGAAATCTAAAACTTTGTTTCATATCAGAAGTAACCTGCTGTGTCTTGTGCTCCGCATGTATTTTAACACTGCAGGAGTACGATGTGTTGTGTGAGGGTGGCATGGCTTGTCAGAGACAGCAATAGTACCCTAAATAGGGCGGGTTTTTGTGAAGGGTCAATTGTGAAGTCATGATGAATCGGAAATAGCAACAGACATTTATTCTGTATTGTGACATTCATTTGAACGATTATCGGAAAAGTCGGGACTTGCTTATACCCACTGATTGTTGATTAGATGTTGAGATGCGGGCGTGGCACTCTAACAAGTGCTTGTAGGAAGCAGGGTTTAAACAGACTACATGATTTTTAAGTGCATCATACATAATCATGGAGCAATTATTATTTAAAAAAAAAATATTACAAGGTAAAAAAAGTATTAATGAAACATACACAAATCAATAGTTCCCAATAATATATATAACACACATTTAGAAAATAGATATGGTGAATTTTCATTTCATGCCCACTTTAAAGAAAGCGGGGACACAACTATTTGTAACCTTAATGTGCAAAGCGTCCAGTGTCGGTCACTTTCAGTTGTTTTAGGTGTACAAAACAGTCCCTTGTGCTGCTACAAACAGGTATTTATCATATTATTTTAATTATTGCAACCATAAACACATTGGACTGTTATTGTTATTCACCCATGTTGGTATTCCATAGCAGCTAATAAATCAGAAGTCCAGCACATTCACAGGAAATAGTTTACTTCCGCCTTAAAACATGAGGTGGGTGTGCTTTGACACATTACATGGTACCGAATCAGTGTGTTTATGTATGGTACAAAACATTATTGTCACAGTATTGTTTATTATAAGTGACTGCTGAAGGAAGAATCCATATTTATTATGATGATTTACATTCTAACTGCTGTCACTATGGTAGTTTGGTGGGAACTGTCGTTACCATGGTAACCAAGGCTATTTGTGTCAGTTAATCCGGAGTACAAAATAATTCATATTTACGATAATCCAATATGATACACATTCAAACTCAACGTTTAAACAACGCACGTACAAACAGTACCATGGTACCACCATGCCATTACATGCCTACGTGGACATGTACGTTACCATGGTAATATAATCGGTCATAACTATTGTAACGTTAGCATGTTACCACCAAAGTATTTTTATGACACCAATTATAACATAATTGTTTACTTTATCCATTAATAATAAATCAGTGGTTATTAGTTTCATTTTAAGAAAGTGTAAGAGTAAATAAAGTCACCTGCACTTTTAATTCTGGTTATTATCTAAATATTAAAAATAATAAGAAGAATTAATGACGCTTAAATGTAATCAACGATTTCAATCAATTTGGACTAACAGTTAGACCGTTAATATGACTGAATATTATTGTTATTGTTTATTTAGCGAGCTAGCGATAACTAGCCAAACGATAACTGTCAAAACAAATATCACAACTATCCACGAATTTCACATTGTATTCCTTAAAACAAATATCAAAATGTGTGTTTTCAGTCAGTAATTCAGTGTATTTGTGTTTCTACGTGGCTGCGACTTCATGTCGTAATAAACTGTCTGCTAGCCGACATTAGCCAGAGGAGCTAAATCCTCTCAGTGCAACACAAATGAGCTCAGCGCAGTGAGCTTGAGAGAAAACAAGTGATGTGTTCTCTTACCTGAACCGTGTTC
Organism: Ptychobarbus kaznakovi; assembly: GCA_027422405.1. Classification (NCBI taxonomy): domain Eukaryota; kingdom Metazoa; phylum Chordata; class Actinopteri; order Cypriniformes; family Cyprinidae; genus Ptychobarbus; species Ptychobarbus kaznakovi. The sequence goes on along the minus strand of CM049796.1, from coordinate 2,010,817 downwards.
ATGTGTAGCATTCCTCCGCGGTAAAGGGAAATCTGGATGATCTCACACTAGTGATGATGATGATGATGATGATGATGGGTGAGGCAGTTCAACACAAAGCTGCACCCAAACACTTTAATTACAGTGACTTTTGATATGACATCTGAATAATGTAAATGAGCAAGTTCCTAACAACAATTAAAATGGGGTGGCCTCAAAGAAAGTGGGGAAAACGTGGATTTATGAAATGATGCATGGGGACTTTTGTTGCAGAATAACGTTACGTTAAATTGTAAACAGGGCTCTCAAGTTATAGCAAAGGTTTGGAGTGAGATTGGGGGAGGGCCACGCAAAGGGGAGGGAGGAGCAACTCAAATTTTTGCAGCAGTTACATTTTTCCTATTGTTCATAATTGACCAGCACAAATATAAATTATAACATCTGGTAAATCTGATTAAATATAAATTCATTCTAATTAAATACAAATATTGATGTTTTTAAAAATATAAATATCAAAAATAAAAAATTGTTTTGCCCCAAACGAGCCAACTGAACAGCAGTACTCAATGTACATACTGAACACACACACACACACACACTCTCTCTCACACACACACACACTCTCTCACACACACACACATCTCTCTCACACACACACACACACACACACACACACACGCTCAAGACAAGTTCTGTAATCCTACTGTGTGTGTGTACAGTATGTACATTGAGCACTGCTGCTCAGTTGGCATGTTTGGGCCAAATTTCTTAGTATTTTTGATTGTACTTATTAAAAAAAATTATAAAACAATTTATTTTCTTTGTCTTTCAGAAAGCCGAAGCTAAGTTAAAGCTTCTGGTTGCAAAGCAGTTGGAGAGGTTTATTTTTATTTATTTTTTTGACTGCATCAATAACACTGGCATGAATTTGGCTATATTCCGTCTCACAGTGAGACTTGAGAGTCCTTGTTGTAAAACAACTGTCTTTCAGTCAATTGCAACTTCTCGATACGGAGAAGCAGAAATTGAGTTGACCCGTGGTGTAAATGCCTAATTTTCAGTCTGAATTCTGTAATATATATTGATCAATAATAATGTTAACACAGACATTTTTTTGGATTGAATTATTGTGAATGGATGTAACTGGAAGGTGTCAGTGGTCAAATCTGATGGAACTCTTCATGTCTGTCTGGGTTTCTCAGCAGCAGAAGTCGTGATAGTTGGGTTAACTTGAAGAGCAGTGAATGGGAGAGTCTCCAAGAGGAACGTTCTTCTGGAGGTCCTTGGTTGAAGATATAGACTGGAAAAGATCCTGGCTTTTACCTGGAAAATATTGTATTTCTAATAAGGCAAAGGAAACACATTTTACAATTTTACATAAAATATATCCTGTTAATTTTAATGTTTCTAATTTGTTGGACATTGACAGCTCATGTTCCCTTTGGAAACAAGCAGAGGAGTCATTAGTACATCTGTTTTTTAATGCCCTGCATCCAAGCAATTTAGGTCTGACCTAGGTTCTCATATATTTGATTCTGCCAATGTTGTACATTATTTTAGTTTAAAAGACATTATTTTTTATTATGATAATACTAAAAATAAACCCCTGGAACATACTATAATTTTATATGGTACATTTTTCATTCACAAACAAACATTTGCAACTAGTCACCCATCCTATCCCCTTTTTTAAAATTGAATTAAACTCACTTCTAAAATCTCTTCATCTTATAAAGAATTAAAAAACTAAGATTCCTAAAATATTATAAAGAGACATTTAAAGAAAATCCATGTATTTAGATGCTTTCCTTATGTACGATTGTTTGTATATCTTTGTAATGTCATTCACTTCATTTTTCTTTTTTTTAACAATTTTGATTTTATTATTAATGTCTATACGTTTGTGTTTGTCATTTGTTTAATTTGACCATATTTGTTTATTGGTCATTACTTTATGGATTTGTATGTGATCCCTTGGTTGTTCTTCTTGTACTGTCTGTTCAAGCATTAATACAAAATCATAATAAAAAAAAGTGAAAAAAGTACCACAAATATTTTTTTTTTGCATTCCCATTTTTTTCAAATAGCAAAATAAAAACTCTACCATAATGTTTTCATGACTTTCAATAAAATAAAAAAATTGAGAAAGACTGATATCGGCAGCCAGAAGAGCAAACGATGTCAAATGTACCGTCCCTCACGCTGCATTAGAAACACCCTCGCATTAGCATAAACTATGTTTTTGTAAATTGTTGCAAAAGTAATATAATACAAATAAGTGTTATAAATGTACATACATGTAAAAAAAAAAGACAAATACCAAAAACATTTGAGGATTTACGATGCTGATGACCGTTAAATGCGTCATCACAGTCTTGTGAAAAAGGTCCAATTATTATTATTATTTTTTTAATTGTCGCGTTCTTTTATGAATGAATGAATGAATTCATTAATTAAATTAATACATTTTCATTAAAGTTGAGAGACCGGAATAAATGTCGCATTTTTACTATTCTGACCACAAGAGAGCGCACAGTGATTAAATATCGCAAATCAATCAATCAATCAATCATTAACTAGCTGATATGTTTCAACACTTTTTCTGATAGTAACTAGTTGTCTGATAGTAAACTCCATGACAATCTCATTATGATCTCATCACCTCAGTTTTAGGCCCTTCTCTATTCTGAACCTGTATGGTTTTCGCATTGCTGATGATACATTCCTCAACAATAATTAAAGGATTATCAAATAGTTATGTGTATGCATAGCTGTTTCATTTGTGCTTTATGCAGCTTATGAATGGAATCCAATATTTAACATCCCAAATCATATTTAAAAATAGCCCATGACTGTATTGATTGCAACGTTCCAGTTAAATTGCATGCATATTCACAAATTTCCTCATCTAATATCCGGGGAACTTCAAAATTGTTCTTCAGACTTGTTCCGTTGTGTGTAACATCTGCATGACTGTGTGCACGTGCATCACAGAACTGGGCATGAGGACTGCTGTACTGATCCATTATAGTATTACGGACATATCTCCACAATATGGTCATATTGGCCATCAGGCTCCTAAACTCAAACTCGGTCTCATAACAATTACATGACTCAATTTAATGTGTACATACCCGGTGCAACCAATGTTTGCACATTCTTCTTGCACATCCCTGTTTATATTATTATTTATTAAGTCCACAGTATACTGTATTGCACATACTATATTTATTTAATTGCACATTTTACCCCTTATTTTTATTTTATTCTTACCTATATTTATATATAGTCTCTTGTGTTATGTTTCATTTTTTATTTTGTTTTGCACTGTCCATTGAGCGGACCTGTCCTGATTTACATTTCACTACTGATTATATCCTGTATAATTGAGTATGTGACGAATAAAATAACCTTGAACCTTCATATCTGCACCTAAACTCAAGGAGACAGTAGGTATAGATCTGGCAGTTATCAGTACATTGATGTTTTCTGATTGCAGAGCTTGTGTTGCGTGCTAATCACATGCATCTGTGTTCCTCACGCAGACCGAAGACCAGGAAACCAAAGGACTCCATGCAGGAGTTGTGTCCAAAACACAACATCGTGTAAGGTAAGATGTACACAAAGCTTGATTTGCATTTAATAAAAAGGCATGTTTGTTTACAATTTTTGGTGTGTTTTTTTTTGGTGGTCAACAAGTGATGGAGGAATAGAAGATCAAAGAGAGGTGACCCTACATACAACAAGTGATGGAGGGATGGAAAAGGAAATAGATACAACCTACATATGACAAGTGATGGAGGGATGGAAGAAGAGATACTCGACCCTACATGACAAGTGATGGAGGGATGGAAGAAGAGATACTCGACCCTATATGACAAGTGATGGAGGGATGGAAGAGAATGAAATAGTCACCTTTATTTACCCTGGAAACATATGTAATTCTACAAATTGTGAAAGTGTCATTCCTGGACTGGTTTGTAATGGAAGAGGAAAACAATGTTTGATGACTACAAAATAATATGTACCCTACATATGATAAGTGATTGGAAACAAACCATATTACGTTTGTCTACCATACATGCATTTGCATGATCTACTATTATAAAAAGGCATTGCTGTCTGGGCAATTCTGATGGTAATTCACTTTATAATTTATTCATGAATGACATATTAGTTTGTACAACATTACAAAATAAACTATTTTTGTTATACGGTTTCCATGCATAGAAATGACATTATACAAATGTATATTTCACCTGATGTTTCTGATGCACACTGTAAGTCGCTTCGGCATGCTGATACAATCCTCAATAATTAAACTATTATAAAGTAGTTATTTGTATGCATTGATGTTTCATTTGCGCCTTATTCTGCTAAGAGATGCGTGTAATTGAATCCAATATTCAACCGCTTCAGTTTACGTTACATAAAAAAATAGCCCGTGATGGTATTTCAAAGTGTCAGTTATTGATTGAAATATTGTCGTGTGCATATTCACAGATTCCCTCATCGAACATTCGGGGAGGATCGAAAATATGCTTCAGATATGATTCCGTTGTGTGCAACATCTGCATGACTGTGTGCATCATCTGCATGACTGTGTGCATCATCTGCATGACTGTGTGCAACATCTGCATGACTGTGTGCATCATCTGCATGACTGTGTGCAACATCTGCATGACTGTGTGCATCATCTGCATGACTGTGTGCAACATCTGCATGACTGTGTGCATGTGTGCATCAGCAGAGGGCGCGTGCACTAGGCATGAGGACTGCTGATGAACCATTACAATAATACGGACGGATCAGTTCCATTGAACTCGAGTAGACAATAGACAGTAGATTTAGAAGTAATGAGTACATGGATGTTTTCTGAATGCAGAGCTCGTGTTGCGTGCTAATCACATGCATCTGTGTTCCTCGCGCAGACCGAGAGCTTCTGCAAGAGACGGGAAGACCAGGAAACTAAAGGACTCCATACAGGATTTGTCCAACACGAAACGCCTTGTATAAGGTAAGATGCACACAAAGCCTGATTTAAATTCATTACAGACGTTTACTGTTTCGTAGGCGATTTTCGAATGTCATGATGCGTGTCACCGTTTCACACAGAAAGAAAATACATGATATACGGATTTGCACAGATCTGTTCACATCCCAGCTGCTGCCATTTTGTTTGTATTAACCCTCTCGGTTCCGCTCGGTCACTGTAAGCAGATACAGCTTCCTATGTATACATATAGGCTTTCCCTCATAAGAGCTGCACAAGGCTTGGCGACTTCTAACCATTTAAATACATTCAAAGTGTAAAAAGAAAAAAGAACAGTTTTCGCCTTCTCGGTGGAATACAAATCGTAAACAAATGGTCAAATAAAGTCGACCAATCAGGCACAATGCAGAACACAAACAAAGAAATGAATGACGGTATAACACAGCAACAGAGCATTTATATTATATTTAATATTCTAATTATATTTTTTCATTAACTGTTCCCATCTGGTGGAATGACCTGCCCAACTCAATCCGAGCAGCTGAATCCTTACCCATCTTCAAGAAACGGCTAAAAACACATCTCTTCCATCTTTATTTGACCCTCTAACTCTAGCACTCTCTATTCTCATTTTATTTAATCTAATCTGTCTTCTTTTTATTTAAAAAACACACACATTTGACCCTCTATCAATTGCATGTTTATTCTCTAACTGCTAGCTTTTCTTGTAAAACTAACACTAGGTTTCTTTTTTCTATATTCTATATACTCGTTTTCTTAATAAAAAAAACACCTTCCTACGTGTACTGCGTTCGGCTAACCAGGACTTAGCATAGCACTTGCATGTTGTTGGTTTTAATTGCTTCTATAATGTCCTCATTTGTAAGTCGCTTTGGATAAAAGTGTCTGCTAAATGACTAAATAAAATAAAACTATTAAATGTTGTCCAAAATATATATATCGGCCCAACCTAAAAGCTGCACAATGTTGTCATATATCCAATTTGCAGTGATGTCATGTTGACTCGTGTTAAAATGGAACTGTAAATGTGTTCCTGTGGCTCAGTGGTAGAGCATTGCGTTAGCAGCGCAAAGGTTGTGGGTTCGATTCCCAGGGAACACACATACTGACAAAAAAAAATTATAGCCTGAATGCACTGTAAGTCGCTTTGGATAAAAGCGTCTGCTAAATGCATAAATGTAAATAGGCTACTGCAAGGCAGCCACCGCTGGGCAAACTAAAAGCTCAATGGGAAGCGCTCATTGGCTTAGAACAATCGTGACATTTGGATAATGTCTTAAGGCCAAATGGTGCGTTCAAGTCATGTCGGATACATCGTATTTACGAGTTGAATGCACTTGAACGCCACCACAAAGTCGTTATTACGAGTGGGAAACTCGAAATTGTATTTAATGTCAATTTTATTTATATAGCACTATTAAACACAACCATGGGTTGACCAATGTGCTGCACAATAAAAACAAATTCAAATAAGACAACACAAAACAACTACTAAAAGAAACGAGACAATAAAAAGTACTCATTGATAAAACGCCAAATCAAAAAGGTAGGTTTTCATAAAGCGCAATATTAAATAATCTATACATATCATTGTATTATTTCCATACCGACGTGTCATGCAGGCACAATAATGACAATATTGATAATACGCGCTGGACGCAGACATGAATTTGGGGGACACAACTTTTTTTCTTGAATTTAACAAAATATGTGTTTTTAAAACATTTTAATAATATTGTACATGCTAAATTAAATATATATTCACAATATAACCACTTTATGTGTAAAAAATAGTTGCAATTATATTCCATAATCCCTCTCTGAGGTATATGTAACCATTAACAGTGCACAACTTGTGTTTACCCTACAAAACACAAACATTTTATGATTTATTGGTATTTAAAGTTGATTTCAACTGTTGTAAAGTAGAGGAACACCACTTGCCACCACAAATGAAGAATGACCCATATAGGCCATTGAACCAAGAGCACCTATAATAGGCTATTAGTGTTATAATTTCATTAAAATAGTTGTGGTCTTGTTCGCAACTTCTACAATGGAGCTATGAAGACAATTAACTTATTTACACTTATTATATACATTGTGCTTTTTAAGTAAATCAGTTGATGATGAATTGAATAGTCACCTCTTTTAGGTTATGATGTAGTCATCAGAAAAGAGTTAATGAAGAATTATGAGAGGTTATGCTATTACACATGCATTTCTAACATGTAAATTATTGAAGCCAAATACTTACATTTTCCCAAGCTGTTTAGCTGTTGTACAGTATTCATAGGCTTAATCGTGAAGCATACATTGACCCCACTTTTAACTCTCTCTTTATATTACACTTATTGTAGATGGATGCATGGAGGAAGACAAGGGTAATTAGTGCAACCAACACCAGGGAAGGCAGTTTTTGTCAGAGCCCTTGTTGTTCTTAATTTTGACATTAATTGTTATTTTTTCACCAGACATATATATCGGTTCTCGAGCTACTTGGTCTGTAATAATCGGTATCGGCCCTGAAAAACACATATTGGTCGACCCCTACGTCAGACAGTCCTTGCAAAGTTGGAATTGCCCCACTTTATAGAAACAGCCTTTGTGCAAGCCAACATTGTTGGTTAACGTTACTCTTCCAGGTTCAGGAAATAGTCCTCCGTAAAATGCGCTGCACACACACTAATATTTGGGTTGAACTGTTCTGGAAGTGTTGTAAATACGACTTAACCACTGATTTCTAGTTGTGTCCTCTTTTGGAAGCCCAAACAAGGTACTTTCACTTTCACAACGAAACACAGCGTCTCCAGGACATGGCGCCGGCGGCAGCAACAATACTACAGCGATAATAAAAGTTACGCCTTCTTTCATTGCGTGTACGTTTGGGCGGTGTTTTGCAAATCTTCCCAGGGTGGATCCCATTTCTCTGTCTTACCCCTTCCCCTTCGTCTTACCCCTAGCCCTTGTCCCTCGAAACCGAGTGGTAAGCGCTAGGGGTGAAAACATACCCCTATGAAACGAGACACCACTTGGTTACTGTTACGTCATCATACATCGTCGCTAGCTGCTGCTACGTCACCAGAGGAGACAAGTGTTGATCACAAACTTGCCGTCTGTAAGTGTGTGTTTGTCGATTGCGTGGGTTTTAGTGATGTTTTCTCTATTCAGAGAAACGCGGGACTGTTGTGCAAATCAGCAATGTAACGTTAGCATGGAAAAATAGCGATTTTTAAAAACGTTTCAATTAAGAACATGGTTGCAAATATATATGTACAGGACTGTGTAGAGCACAAAACAAGACTGTCGTAATTTTTAGATCAATTATTTAAGCCGAAAATACTTACATTTATGGGACTCTCTGGATGATCTGGCCGCAGTGTGTTCTGGGTACCCCTTGGGTTCAAGTAAGGTCGTGAAAATGCATGGTTTTAAGGGGTATCTACCCCTTCCCCTTACCCCTACCCCTCGATCAAAACCAGAATTGGGACAGCCCTTACTCTCACGTGAACGTGCAAAACTAAGGGGAAGGGGTAAGACAGATAATTGGGATTAACCCTAAAACTTTGCCACGCCCCCCTAAAACGGCTCATTTTAACACAGTGGGCTTAACACAGTGTGCTTAAATACAGTGTGCTTTTAATGAGCCGTTTTAGGGGGCGTGGCAAAGTCTTAACTTTTATAAAGAATATCTCTGGCTTTGAGACTTCTGCAACTTCAGGATCTTATCTATGCACAAAGAGCTTGTAACTCTCCAAAGAGAAAGGAAAACTTGAAATAGCATCATATGACCCCTTTAAATCTAACGATCGGTTAGCTCATATCACATCAAACCGTGCAAATTATTATTATTGTTATACTTTATTCTCAAATTATTATTGTTTACAACATCAGCATTGTGTGAATATGAGTATTGTGTATAATAGGCCTATAGTAATCTAATTGTCATGCCCTTCAAATTTCAAATTAAGAAATTATTTTAACCCAAAAAGCTAATTATTCTTCCTTCGAACTGGTTTTCTTTAAAATACAAATCTTGTCTAATTCCAGGCTATCTGTAATCAGAAGCACATTTAAAACTGGAATCTAATTTAATTTCATTCACACGTGTTTCATAAACACATAATCCTTTCTAGATTACAATCCGCCATCAAAATGATAGTTTATTCTAGCTGCTGTGAGAAAAGCTGCCACCTGCAGGATCATCACATGCGATAGCCTAGTAGACAACGTCTTTATGTTTACAGACATTACGTAATGACACAGTGCCATGCTGTGAAATCCTACCTGTACTACTTAAATTATAAAACATTATTATAAGATAATTAGTGTGAATCGGGCTAAAGCAGAGGTTCTCAATTCCAGTCCTCGCGCCCCCCCGCTCTGCATATTTTGCATGTCTCTCTTTGTTCTGATTCAGATAATCAGCAATTGAAGTGAACCAGATATGTGCTAGACATGACAGGGTCCATTGACACATTCCATGCTCCCTACAGGTGTCCATCCCTACACACTGAGCAGGGAAATCCGCTGAAGTTTACTTTATTTCGGAACATTCATTCATGGATTTGCGCTGCGCAACGTCTTCACGCACGGACGAGTGTGACATCATATACCTCTGTAAATATATACAATTTTAATTCACGTCTTGCACACTTCAATGCACTTTGAATGGAATATATACGTTCGCTTCGAACTGGAATCATGGCGGAATATCCTGTGATGTCCACTTCGCAGGGCACTTACGTTCGAATAGAACAAACATCTGAAGCGATAAGAGTAACATACGAAATATGCAGAGCGGGGGGGCGCGAGGACTGGAATTGAGAACCGCTGGGCTAAAGTAAGGCGATCGTTTTTAACACTGGCTGGTTATGTACTTGCTCAAATGTTGATTTTGGTTCATTTTTACCATTCATTAAGTTACGGACTGCAGCTTTAAAGAAAAGCATAATCTTTTCCATTTAGTAACTTTTAATTTTAAGGACAGCAAAATGTCCTCCCAAAGTGGTTTTAAATACATGTTTTACTGTAAGGTTATAAATGTGGCTTCCTTGGACCTTGCTTGCAGTTCATTCTGAAGCTGCGCAATGGACAGACGGTCTAATGTTGCAAAGAACCTGGCTCTGCTATTTGAGTTTAGTGATGAAGAAAGTGACGTGACCCCACAAACGACAAGTGATGGATTTATGAAAGAGGAAAGAGACACGACCCTACATATGACAAGTGATGAAGTGATGGAAGAGGAAAGAGACAGGACTCTTCTTCATACAACGAGTGATGGAGGAATGAAGGTGGAAAGAAATGTAAGCTTACATATGACATGTGATGAAGAGATGTTAGAGGAAACAGATGGGACTCTTTATACGATGAGTTATGGAGGGATGAAAATAGAAAGGGATGTAACCCTACATACAACAAGTGATGGAGGGATGAATGTGGAAAGAGATGCAACCCAACATATTATAAATGCATAAATGTAAATGTAAATAGGCTACTGCAAGGCAGCCACCGCTGGGCAAACTAAAAGCTCAATGGAAGCGCTCATTGGCTTAGAACAATCGTGACGTTTGGATAATGTCTTAAAGCCAAATGGTGCGTTCAAGTCATGTCGGATACATCGTATTTACGAGTTGAATGCACTTGAACGCCACCATAAAGTCGTTATTACGAGTGGGAAACTCGAAATTGTATTTAATGTCAATTTTATTTATATAGCACTATTAAACACAACCATGGGTTGACCAATGTGCTGCACAATAAAAAACTAATTCAAATAAGAACACACAAAACAACTACTAAAAGAAACAAGACAATAAAAAGTACTCATTGATAAAACGCCAAATCAAAAAGGTAGGTTTTCATAAAGCGCAATATTAAATCATCTATACATATCATTGTATTATTTCCATACCGACAATATTGATAATACGCGCTGGACGCAGACATGAATTTGGGGGACACAACTTTTTTTCTTGAATATAACAAAATATGTGTTTTTAAAACATTGCATGTTTAAAACATGCTAAAATTAAATATATATTCACAATATAACCACTTTATTTGTGTTAAATTTTTATATTGATGCAATTATATTCCATAATCCCTCTCTGAGGTAAATGTAACCATTAACAGTGCACAACTTGTGTTTACCCTACAAAATACAAACATTTTATGATTTATTGGTATTTTAAAGTTCATTTCAACTATTGTAAAGTAGAGGAACACCACTTGGCACCACAAATGAAGAATGACCCATATAGGCCATTGAACCAAGAGCACCTATAATAGGCTATTAGTGTTATAATTTCATTAAAATAGTTGTGGTCTTCTTCGCAACTTCTACAATGGAGCTATGAAGACAATTAACTTATTTACACTTATATATACATTGTGCTTTTTAAGTAAATCAGTGTGATGATGAATTGAATAGTCACCTCTTGTAGGTTATGATGTAGTCATCAGAAAATAGTTAATGAAGAATTATGAAGGTTATGCTATTACACATGCATTTCTAACATGTAAATTATTGAAGCCAAATACTTACATTTTCCCAAGCTGTTTAGCTGTAGTACAGTATTCAGTGGGCCCACTTTTAACCCTCTCTTTATATTACACTTATTATAGATGGATGCATGGAGAAGACAAGGGTAATTAGTGCAACCAACACCAGGGAAGGCAGTTTTTGTCAGAGCCCTTGTTGTTCTTAATTTTGACATTAATTGTTATTTTTTCACCAGACATATATATCGGTTCTCGAGCTACTTGGTCTGGAATAATCGGTATCGGCCCTGAAAAACACATATTGGTCGACCCCTACGTCAGACTGTCCTTGCAAATTTGGAATTGCCCCACTTTATAGAAACAGCCTTTGTGCAAGCCAACATTGTAGGTTAACGTTACTCTTCCAGTTTCAGGAAATAGTCCACCGTAAAATGAGCTGCACACACACTAATATTTGGGTTGAACTGTTCTGGAAGTGTTGTAAATACGACTTAACCACTGATTTCTAGTTGTGTCCTCTTTTGGAAACCCAAACAAGGTACTTTCACTTTCACAACGAAACACAGCGTCTCCAGGACATGGCGCCGGCGGCAGCAACAATACTACAGCGATAATAAAAGTTACGCCTTCTTTCATTGCGTGTACGTTGGGCGTGTTTTGCAAATCTTCCCAGGGTGGATCCCATTTCTCTGTCTTACCCCCTACCCTACCCCTTCGTCTTACCCATAGCCCTTGTCCCTCAAAACCGAGTGGTTAAACACTAGGGGTGAAAACCATACCCTATGAAATGAGAACGGCACTTGGTTACTGTTACGTCATCATATATCGTCGCTAGCTGCTGCTTACGTCCACCCGAGGAGACAAGTGTTGGATCACAAATCTCATCAAAAGTGTTTTTTTGTCGATTGCATGGGTTTTAAGTGATGTTTTGTCTAGTCAGAGAAATGCGCGACTGTTGTGCAAATCAGCAATGTAACGTTAGCGTGGAAAAATAGCGATTTTTAAAAACGTTTCAATTAACCATGAGGTGCAAATTATAATGTACAGGACTGTGTAGAGCACAAAACAAGACTGTCGTAATTTTAAGATAAATTATTTAAGCCGAAAATACTTACATTTATGGGACTCTCTGGATGATCTGCCGCATTGTGTTCTGGTAACCCCTCGGTTCAAGTAAGCTCTGCAAAATGCTTGGTTTTAAGGGGTATCTACCCTTCCCCTTACCCTCTACCCCTCGATCAAAACCAGAATTGGGACAACCCTTACTCTCACGTGAACGTGCAAAACTAAGGGAAGGGTAAGACAGATAATTGGGATTAACCCTAAAACGCTCATTTTAACACAGTGGGCTTAACACAGTGTGCTTAAATACAGTGTGGTTTTAATGAGCCGTTTTAGGGGGCGTGGGCAAAGTCTTAACTTTTATAAAGAATATCTCTGGTTTTGAGACTTTAGTCTTTGCAACTTCAGGATTTTATCTATGCACAAAGAGCTTGTAACTCTCCAAAGAGAAAGGAAAACTTGAAATAGCATCATAAACCCCTTTACATCTAACGATCGGTTAGCTCATATCACAACAAACCGTGCAAATTATTATTATTGTTATACTTTATTCTCAAATTATTATTGTTTACAACATCAGCATTGTGTGAAAAAGAGTATTGTGTATAATATGCCTATAGTAATCTAATTGTCATGCCCTTCAAATTTTCAAATTAAGAAATTCTTTTAACCCAAAAAGCTAATTATTTCTTCCTTTGAACTGGTTTTCTTACAATACAAATCTTGTCTAATTCCAGGCTATCTGTAATCAGAAGCACATTAAAAACTGAATCTAATTTAATTTCATCCACACGTGTTTCATAAACACATAATCCTTTCTAGATTACAATCCGCCATCAAATGATAGTTTAATCTAGCTGCTGTGAGAAAAGCTGCCACCTGCAGGATCAATCACATGCGGTAGCCTAGTAGACAACGTCTTTATGTTTACAGACATTACGAATGACACAGTGCCATGCTGTGAAAACCAACCTGTACTACTTAAATTATAAAACATTATAAAGATAATTAGTGTGAATCGGGCTAAAGCAGAGGTTCTCAATTCAGTTCTCGCGCCCCCCCGCTCTGCATATTTTGCATGTCTCTCTTTTGTAACACACCTGATTCAGATATCACTTGTTAAAGTGCGCTCATGCATAACTGTGTTTCCGATTGACATGCTCTATCCTACACAGGGTCCATTGCTCCCTACACAGGGTCCATTGCTCCCTACACAGGGTCCATTGCTCCTACACAGTGTCCATTGCTCCCTACACAGGGTCCATTGCCCTACACAGGGACCATTTGCTCCCTACACAGGGTCCATTGCTTCCTACTCTCCCTGAGCAGGGAAATCCGCTGAAGTTTACTTTATTTCGGAACATTCATTCATGGATTTGCGCTGCGCAACGTCTTCACGCACGGACGAGTGTGACATCATATACCTCTGTAAATATATACATTTTAATTCACGTCTTGCACACTTCAATGCACTTGAATGGAATATATACGTTCGCTTGAACTGAAAATCATGGCGAATATCCTGTGATGTCACTTCGCAGGGCACATACGTTCGAATAGAACAAACATCTGAAGCGATAAGAGTAACATACGAAATAATGCAAAGCGGGGGGGGGGCGCGAGACTGGAGTTGAGAACCGCTGGCTAAAGTAAGGCGATCGTTTTTTACACTGGCTGGTTATGTACTTGCTCAAATGTTGATTTTGGTTCATTTGTACCGTTCTTTAAGTTACGACTGCAGCTTTAAAGAAAAGCCTAATCTTTCCATTAGTAACTTTTAATTTTAAGGACAGCAAAAATGTCCTCCAAGGTGTTTTAAATGCATGTTTTACTGTAAGGTTATAAATGTGGCTTCCTTGGACCTTGCTTGCAGTTCATTCAGAAGCTGCGCAATGGACAGACGGTCTAATGTTGCAAAGAACCTGGCTCTGCTATTTGAGTTTAGTGATGGAGGGATGGAAGAGGAAAGAGACTTGACCCTACATATGACAAGTGATGGAGGGATGGAAGAGGAAAGAGACTTGACCCTACATATGACAAGTGATGGAGGGATGGAAGAGGAAAGAGACTCGACCCTACATATGACAAGTGATGGAAGAGGAACGAGACTCGGAGGGATGGAAGAGGAAAGAGACTTGACCCTACATATGACAAGTGATGGAAGAGGGACCCTACATAGGATGGATGGAGGGATGGAAGAGGAAAGAGGAACGATGGAAGAGGAACGAGACTCGACCCTACATATGATAAGTGATGGAGGGATGGAAAAGGAAATAAACGTAACCATACATACAACAACTGATGAAGGGATGGAAGATAAAAAAGACACAATCCTACAAACGACAAGTGATGGAGGGATGGAAGAGGAAAGAGACGACCCTACATACAACAAGTGATGGAGGGATGGAAGAGGAAAGAGACTTGACCCTACATATGACAAGTGATGGAGGGATGGAATAGGAAAGAGACTTGACCCTACATATGACAAGTGATGGAGGGATGGAAGAGGAAGAGACGGACCCTACATATGACAAGGATGGATGGAGAGGAAAGACTCGACTCATATGATAAGTGATGGAGGGATGGAAGAGGAAAGAGACTTGACCCCTACAAGTGATGGAGGGGATGGAAGAGGAAAGAGATGACCCTACATATGACAAGTGATGGAGGGATGGAAGAGGAAAGAGACTCGACCCTACATATGACAAGTGATGGAGGGATGGAAGAGACCCTACATATGAAAGAGACTCGAATCAGAAGAGACTTGACCCTACATATGGAAGAGGAATAAGACCCTACATATGATGGAAGAGGAGGACCCTACATATGATGGAAGAGGAAATAGACTGACCCTACATATGATAAGTGATTGGAGGGATGGAAGAGGAACGAGATGACATATGATAAGTGATGGAGGGATGGAAGAGGAAAGAGACTTGACCCTACATGGAAGAGGAACGAAGATGACAAGTGATGGAGGGATGGAAGAGGAACGAAATAAACGTAACCATACATACAACTCGACCCTACATATGATAAGTGATGAGGGATGGAAAAGATAAAAAAGACAATAACTGACAAGTGATGGAGGGTGGAAGAGGAAAGAGAACCATACAAGTGATGGAGGGATGGAAGAGGAAAGAGACAACAACTGATGAAAGGAACTTGACCCTACATATAAAAAAGACACAATCCTACAAACGAAGGGATGGAAGAGGAAAGAGACTCGACCCTAAAGACAAGTGATGGAGGATGGAAGAGGAAAGAGACTTGACCCTACATGGAGGGATGACAAGACCCTACATATGATGTGAGGATGGAAGAGGAACGAGGACCCTACATAGAGGAAAGATGGAAGAGGAAAGAGACTTGACCATATGACTACATGGAAGAGGAACGAGATGACATATGATAAGTGATGGAGGGATGGAAAAGTGATGGAGGGTAACCATACATACAACAATGGAAGAGGAAAGAGACTTGACCCTACATACAACAAGTGATGGAGGGATGGAAGAGGAAAGAGACTTGACCCTACATACAACAAGTGATGGAGGGATGGAAGAGGAACGGGACTCGACCCTACATACAACAAGTGATGGAGGGATGGAAGAGGAAAGAGATACAACAAGTGATGGAGGGATGGAAGAGGGAAGAGGACCCTACATACAACAAAGAGACTTGACCCATACATACAACAAGTGATGGAGGGATGGAAGAGGAACGGGACTCGACCCTACATACAACAAGTGATGGAAGAGGAAAGAGGAGGGATGGAACGGGAGAAACAAGTGATGGAGGGATGGAAGAGGAAAGAGACTTGACCCTACATACAACAAGTGATGGAGGGATGGAAGAGGAAAGAGACTTGACCCTACATATGACAAGTGATGGAGGGATGGAAAATGAAATAGATGCAACTACCCACATACAACAACAAGTGATGGAGGGATGGAAAATGAAATGAAGGGATGGAAGAGGAAAGAGACAAAACTCTACTGATGAAGGGATGGAAGAGGAAAGAGACAAAACTCTACATATGACAAGTCAAGTCAAGTCACCTTTATTTACAGGTGCATCTCAATTAATTAGATTGTCGTGGAAAAGTTCATTTATTTCAGTAATTCAACTCAAATTGGGAAACTCGTGTATTTAACAATCTCGTCACATTTTTTATATTTATATATGTATACTCCTGCTGTTCTCTTTACAAACTGGTTTGCCATTACAACATTTATGTTTATTGCTTTTTTTCCTTGATATTTGTATTAGTTCATTAGAGTTACTGAAAATCAATGTTTGATGTTTTAAATAAACGAAAGGCTACAAAATAATGTTTACTCGGTCTTTTCATTTTAACATTTAAGTGTTAACATAATGTGCCATCACTGGATAAAAAAGACATGATAACATTGACAAATATTAGTGTATCTAAATAAGTATCTAAAATGACAGAAAACAGAGACCATCATGTGTGGACCATTATCTCCATCTACTGGTTATAATTATGTCTAGCCATTATCATGCAGGTGTTTCAAATGCATAAATATATACATGTTTTTTACTACATTATATTAAAACAAGAATCCAGTCATGCCTAGGAAGAGTCTGTAATGAGCAATATCTGATGGTTCAATTATGTAAATCACTTTATAATTTATTCATGAATGACATATTACGTTTGTACAACATTACAAAATAAACTATTTTATGTTATACAGTTTCCTTATGATTGGGTCCTTAAATGGGAAATGAGGAACTACTATATGATTTTTATTTTATTATTATTCAATCAAATTTAAAATAAGTGTCAAAATATTTTTTCTTTTAGTTTTTCAGCATTTCAGCTGGTATGCATTTCAGCCATGTTTCTGATAGTAACACGTGCATCATAGTGAACTCCAGGTACACGTGCACATGTGTGCACACTGTATTATGAACATGCAGTCTGTGGCTTCGGCATGCTGATACAATCCTCAATAGTTAAACTATTATAAAGTAGTTATTTGTATGCATTGATGTTTCATTTGCGCCTTATTCTGCTAAGAGATGCGTGTAATTGTTACACGCTGTTCCTGTGGCTCAGTGGTAGAGCGTAATGTTAGCAGCGCAAAGGTTGTGGGTTCGATTCCCAGGGAACACATATACTGACAATACAAATGTATAGCCTGAGTGCACTGTAAGTCGCTTTGGATAAAAGCGTCTGATAAATGCATAAATGTAAATGTAATTGAATCCAATATTCAACCGCTTCAGTTTACGTTACATAAAAAAATAGCCCGTGGTGGTATTTCAAAGTGTCAGTTATTGATTTAAATATTGTCTTGTGCATATTCACAGAATCCCTCATCGAACATTCGGGGAGGATCGAAAATATGCTTCAGATATGATTCCGTTGTGTGCATCATCTGCATGACTGTGTGCATCATCTGCATGACTGTGTGCATCATCTGCATGACTGTGTGCATCATCTGCATGACTGTGTGCAACATCTGCATGACTGTGTGCAACATCTGCATGACTGTGTGCATGTGTGCATCAGCAGAGGGCGCGTGCACTAGGCATGAGGACTGCTGATGAACCATTACAATAATACGGACGGATCAGTTCCATTGAACTCGAGTAGACAATAGACAGTAGATTTAGAAGTAATGAGTACATGTATGTTTTCTGAATGCAGAGCTCGTGTTGCGTGCTAATCACATGCATCTGTGTTCCTCGCGCAGACCGAGAGCTTCTGCAAGAGACGGGAAGACCAGGAAACCAAAGGACTCCATACAGGATTTGTCCAACACGAAACGCCTTGTATAAGGTAAGATGCACACAAAGCCTGATTTAAATTCATCACAGACGTTTACTGTTTCGATTTTCGAATGTCATGATGCGTGTCACCGTTTCACACAGAAAGAAAATACATGATATACGGATTTGCACAGATCTGCTCACATCCCAGCTGCTGCCATTTTGTTTGTATTAACCCTCTCGGTTCCGTTCGGTCACTGTAAGCAGATACAGCTTCCTATGTATACATATAGGCTTTCCCTCATAAGAGCTGCACAAGGCTTGGTGACTTCTAACCATTTAAATACATACAAAGTGTAAAAAGAAAAAAGAACAGTTTTCGCCTTCTCGGTGGAATACAAATCGTAAACAAATGGTCAAATAAAGTCGACCAATCAGGCACAATGCAGAACACAAACAAAGAAATGAATGACGGTATAACACAGCAACATAGCATTTATATTATATTTAATATTCTAATTATATTTTTTCATTAACTGTTCCCATCTGGTGGAATGACCTCCCAACTCAATCCGAGCAGCTGAATCCTTACCCATCTTCAAGAAACGGCTAAAAACACATCTCTTCCATCTTTATTTGACCCTCTAACTCTAGCACTCTCTATTCTAATTTTATTTAATCTAATCTGTCTTCTTTTTATTTAAAAAACACACACACACATTTGACCCTCTATCAATTGCATATTTATTCTCTAACTGCTAGCTTTTCTTGTAAAACTAACACTAGGTTTCTTTTTTCTATATTCTATATACTCGTTTTCATAAAAAAACTTCCTACATATACTGCGTTAGGCTAACCAGGACTTGTAATAGCACTTGCATGTTGTTGCTCTTTTGTTGGTTTTGATTGCTTCTATAATGTCCTCATTTGTAAGTCGCTTTGGATAAAAGTGTCTGCTAAATGACTAAATAAATAAAAAAAATTAATGTTGTCCAAAATATATATATCGGCCCAACCTAAAAGCTGCACAATGTTGTCATATATCCAGTTTTCAGTGATGTCATGTTGACTCGTGTTAAAATGGAACTGTAAATAGTAAACTGTAAATGTGTTCCTGTGGCTCAGTGGTAGAGCATTGCGTTAGCAGCGCAAAGGTTGTGGGTTCGATTCCCAGGGAACACACATACTGACAAAAAAAAATTATAGCCTGAATGCACTGTAAGTCGCTTTGGATAAAAGCGTCTGCTAAATGCATAAATGTAAATAGGCTACTGCAAGGCAGCCACCGCTGGGCAAACTAAAAGCTCAATGGGAAGCGCTCATTGGCTTAGAACAATCGTGACGTTTGGATAATGTCTTAAGGCCAAATGGTGCGTTCAAGTCATGTCGGATACATCGTATTTACGAGTTGAATGCACTTGAACGCCACCACAAAGTCGTTATTACGAGTGGGAAACTCGAAATTGTATTTAATGTCAATTTTATTTATATAGCACTATTAAACACAACCATGGGTTGACCAATGTGCTGCACAATAAAAAACAAATTCAAATAAGACAACACAAAACAACTACTAAAAGAAACAAGACAATAAAAAGTACTCATTGATAAAACGCCAAATCAAAAAGGTAGGTTTTCATAAAGCGCAATATTAAATAATCTATACATATCATTTTATTATTTCCATACCGACAATATTGATAATACGCGCTGGACGCAGACATGAATTTGGGGGACACAACTTTTTTTCTTGAATATAACAAAATATGTGTTTTTAAAACATTTTTAATATTGCATGTTTAAAACATGCTAAATTAAATATATATTCACAATATAACCACTTTATTTGTGTTAAAAATGTTATATTGATGCAATTATATTCCATAATCCCTCTCTGAGGTAAATGTAACCATTAACAGTGCACAACTTGTGTTTACCCTACAAAATACAAACATTTTATGATTTATTGGTATTTAAAGTTCATTTCAACTATTGTAAAGTAGAGGAACACCACTTGCCACCACAAATGAAGAATGACCCATATAGGCCATTGAACCAAGAGCACCTATAATAGGCTATTAGTGTTATAATTTCATTAAAATAGTTGTGGTCTTCTTCGCAACTTCTACAATGGAGCTATGAAGACAATTAACTTATTTACACTTATTATATACATTGTGCTTTTTAAGTAAATCAGTTGATGATGAATTGAATAGTCACCTCTTGTAGGTTATGATGTAGTCATCAGAAAAGAGTTAATGAAGAATTATGAGAGGTTATGCTATTACACATGCATTTCTAACATGTAAATTATTGAAGCCAAATACTTACATTTTCCCAAGCTGTTTAGCTGTTGTACAGTATTCATAGGCTTAATCGTGAAGCATACATTGACCCCACTTTTAACTCTCTCTTTATATTACACTTATTGTAGATGGATGCATGGAGGAAGACAGGGTAATTAGTGCAACCAACACCAGGGAAGGCAGTTTTTGTCAGAGCCCTTGTTGTTCTTAATTTTGACATAATTGTTATTTTTTCACCAGACATATATATCGGTTCTCGAGCTACTTGGTCTGTAATAATCGGTATCGGCCCTGAAAAACACATATTGGTCGACCCCTACGTCAGACAGTCCTTGCAAAGTTGGAATTGCCCCACTTTATAGAAACAGCCTTTGTGCAAGCCAACATTGTTAGGTTAACGTTACTCTTCCAGGTTCAGGAAATAGTCCTCCGTAAAATGCGCTGCACACACACACTAATATTTGGGTTGAACTGTTCTGGAACAGTGTTGTAAATACGACTTAACCACTGATTTCTAGTTGTGTGGAAGCCCAAACCTCTTTCACAACGAAACAGCGTTCCAGGAATGGCGCCGGCGGCCAACAAACACAGATAATAAAAGTACTTTACGCCTTCTTTCATACTACAGCGATAATAAAAGTTACGCCTTCTTTGCATCCCATGTACGTTTGGGCGGTGTTTTGTCTTAAAGCCCTTGTCCCTCAGGGTGAATCCCGAGTGGTAAGCGTCTTACCCCTTCCCTACCCCTTCTAGGGGTGAAAACTAGCCCTATGAAATGAGAAAACCACTTGGTTACTGTTACGTCATCATACATCGTCGCTAGCTGCTGCTACGTCACCAGAGAGACAAGTGTTGATCACAAAGCTGCTGCTAAAAGTGTGTGTTTTTCGATTGCGTGGGTTTTAGTGATGTCTAGTCAGAGAAAACTCTCCGTCTAAATGCAATGTAACGTTAGCATGAAAAATAGCGATTTTTAAAAACGTTTCAATTAAGCATGGTTGCAAATATATATGTTTCAATTAAGAGCATGGTTGACTGTGTACAGGAGCACAAAACAAGACTAGAGCACAAAACAAGTCGTAATTTTTAGATCAATTATTTAAGCCGAAAATACTTACATTTATGGGACTCTCTGGATGATCTGGCCGCAGTGTGTTCTGGGTACCCCTCGGTTTCAAGTAAGCTCGCGAAAATGCTTGGTTTTAAGGGGTATCTACCCCTTCCCCTTACCCCTACCCCTCGACCCCTCAAAACCAGATCAAATTGGGACAGACAACCCTTACTCTCACGTGAACGCGCAAAACTAAGGGGAAGGGGTAAGACAGATAATTGGGATTAACCCTAAAACTTTGCCACGCCCCCCTAAAACGGCTCATTTTAACACAGTGTGCTTAACACAGTGTGCTTAAATACAGTGTGCTTTAATGAGCCGTTTTAGGGGGCGTGGCAAAGTCTTAACTTTTATAAAGAATATCTCTGGTTTTGAGACTTTAGTCTTTGCAACTTCAGGATCTTATCTATGCACAAAGAGCTTGTAACTCTCCAAAGAGAAAGGAAAACTTGAAATAGCATCATATGACCCCTTTAAATCTAACGATCGGTTAGCTCATATCACATCAAACCGTGCAAATTATTATTATTGTTATACTTTATTCTCAAATTATTATTGTTTACAACATCAGCATTGTGTGAATATGAGTATTGTGTATAATATGCCTATAGTAATCTAATTGTCATGCCCTTCAAATTTCAAATTAAGAAATTATTTTAACCCAAAAAGCAAATTATTCTCCCTTCGAACTGGTTTTCTTTAAAATACAAATCTTGTGTAATCCCAGGCTATCTGTAATCAGAAGCACATTTAAAACTGGAATCTAATTTAATTTCATTCACACGTGTTTCATAAACACATAATCCCTAGATTACAATCCGCCATCAAAATGAAGTTTATCTAGCTGCTGTGAGAAAAGCTGCCACCTGCCATCACATGCGATAGCCTAGTAGACAACGTCTTTATGTTTACAGACATTACGTAATGACACAGTGCCATGCTGTGCTGTACTACTTAAATTATAAAACATTATTATAAGATAATTAGTGTGAATCGGGCTAAAGCAGAGGTTCTCAATTTCTTCTGCATATGCATGTCTCTCTTTGTTAACACAGATTCAGATAATCATTGCGCTCCATGCATGAACTGTGTTCAGGCTCCCTACACAGGGTCCATTGCTCCCTACACAGTGTCCATTGCTCCCTACTCCCTGAGCAGGGAAATCCGCTGAAGTTTACTTTATTTCGGAACATTCATTCATGGATTTGCGCTGCGCAACGTCTTCACGCACGGACGAGTGTGACATCATATACCTCTGTAAATATATACAATTTTAATTCACGTCTTGCACACTTCAATGCACTTTGAATGGAATATATACGTTCGCTTCGAACTGGAATCATGGCGGAATATCCTGTGATGTCCACTTCGCAGGGCACTTACGTTCGAATAGAACAAACATCTGAAGCGATAAGAGTAACATACGAAATATGCAGAGCGGGGGGGCGCGAGGACTGGAATTGAGAACCGCTGGGCTAAAGTAAGGCGATCGTTTTTAACACTGGCTGGTTATGTACTTGCTCAAATGTTGATTTTGGTTCATTTTTACCATTCATTAAGTTACGGACTGCAGCTTTAAAGAAAAGCCTAATCTTTTCCATTTAGTAACTTTTAATTTTAAGGACAGCAAAATGTCCTCCCAAAGTGGTTTTAAATACATGTTTTACTGTAAGGTTATAAATGTGGCTTCCTTGGACCTTGCTTGCAGTTCATTCTGAAGCTGCGCAATGGACAGACGGTCTAATGTTGCAAAGAACCTGGCTCTGCTATTTGAGTTTAGTGATGAAGAAAGTGACGTGACCCCACAAACGACAAGTGATGGATTTATGAAAGAGGAAAGAGACACGACCCTACATATGACAAGTGATGAAGTGATGAAGTGATGGAATGAGGAAAGAGGACTCTTCATACAACAGATGGACTCATGGAGAATGGACTTACATACAACAAGTGATGGAGGGATGAATGTGGAAAGAGATGCAACCCAACATATTACAACTGATGGAGGAATAGGAGAGAAAAGAGACGCAACCCTACATACGACAATTAATGGAGGGATGAAAGTGGAAAGACACGTAACCCAACATATGACAACTGATGGAGGGATAGAAGAAGAAAGAGATACAAACCAACATACGACAAGTGATGGAGGAATGGAAGAGGAAAGAGACTCGACTATACAAACTACAAGTGATAGAGGGATGGAAGAGGAAAGAGACGTGGCCCTACATATGACAAGTGAGGGAAGGATAGAAGATAAAAATGATGTGACCCTACGTACGACAAGTACTGAATGGATAGAAGAGGAAAGAGATCTGGATGGAGAAGCTGAGCTGGAGGTGGAACTCTCTGATGAAGCATCTGAAACAGAGGACAATACAGAGTTCGACCCAGACTACCACTCTACTGATGGAGAAGAGTCAGAGAAAGAATCAGAGGTCATTACTGACACAGAGATGGCTTATCAGTCCAAAAATGGAAACATATCGTGGACCTCAAAATCTCCTCATCAGAGACAACAAGAGAGATTACGAACTCATCGTATCAACAAGACGTCCACTGGACCAACCAGGTTGGCATGTGCCAATGCTGATGATATAAGATCAACATTTGAATTGTTTTTCCCAGATGATATTAAACAGATTTTGATTGAAATGACCAATTTAGAGGGGAAACATGTGTTTGGTGATACCTGGAAGGACCTGGACTGGACAGACTTTCAGGCCTTTATTGGTCTGTTGATTCTGGCAGGCGTTTATCGATCCCACCATGAGGCCATGGATAGCTTATGGCACGCTGAGTCGGGAAGGCCAATTTTTCGTGCTACCATGTCACAAAAAAGTTTTAAGAGTTTTTCAAGGGTCTTCTGCTTTTACAAAAAGGACAAAAGGCATAGCCAATAAAAGTGACAAGCTGGCACCAGTAAGGAACATCTGGGATAAATGGGTCCAACGCCTGCCACTCTTATACAATCCAGGCCCAAACATCACTGTGGACGAGTGCCTGGTCCGTTTCAGAGGTCGCTGTCCCTTCAAACAATATATGCCGAGTAAACCGGGCAAGTATGGAATTAAAATCTGGGCAGCATGCGATGCAAGATCGAGCTACGCGTGGAACATGCAGATCTACACTGGCAAAGCTGCCGACGGCAAGATAGAAAAGAACCAGGAAATGCGAGTGGTCCTGGACATGACAGACGGTCTAGAGGGACACACCATCACGTGTGACAACTTCTTCACCTCGTACGCCCTCGGCCAGGAGCTGCTCCGGAGGAAAATGAGCATGATTGGAACCGTCAGATCAAACAAGCCTGAGCTCCCACCTGCACTCCTGTCAATGAAGAACAGGGCCCGATTTTCATCTATGTTCGCCTTCACTGATACGCACACTCTTGTGTCCTACTGTCCCAGAAAAAATACAAATTTGCTTGTGATGAGCACTTTCCACAGAGATGACAAAGTAAGCGACAAAGATCACAAGAAGCCAGAGATAATCCTAGACTACAACCACACCAAAGGCGGAGTTGACAACCTTGACAAGGTATTTTGCTACTTTGTATTATTTATTCAAGGCTGAATGCCACATAAAAAGTTAAATAAAATGTCAGCTGATAAGCTAAAGCTTTGGTGTTTGTTGTGTTTGTTTGTGTGTGTGTGTGTGTGTGTGTGTGTGTTGTTTCCAGCTCGTTGCCACTTACACCTGCCAAAGGAAGGCCTCACGTTGGCCCATGGTGATTTTCTTCAACATGTTGGATGTCTCTGCCTACAATGCGTTTTTGCTGTGGATGGAAATAAATCATTCATGGAACAAAGGGAAGAAATATAGAAGGCGGCTCTTTCTGGAAGAGCTAGGGAGAGCTCTGGTGGCTCCTCTCATGATAAGACGGGAAAGTATTCCCCGCACGCCATCCTCTAAGAATATGGTGATGGAAGCACAAGCAAGCTCTTCACCAGTCAAAGACGCTTACCTCGCACCAGTAACCCCAGGCAAGAGGAAAAGGTGTCAGGTCTGTGACCGAAAGAAGGACACAAAAACAAGTCTGACGTGCAGTGAGTGCAACATATACATTTGCGGGTCACACGCTGTTATAACTGCTCACTGCCAAGCATGCAGCAAGAAGGTTTAAACAAGATTTAACCACTGCTTATGTACTGTTTGTTACTTGGGTTTACTGTATGACTAACTTGTTCACCATTGCAAAATGTGTATTGTGTTTATTGCCCCTTGTTTATTGACTTTGTTTATTAGTTTACTGCATTAGATTTACTGAATATTCATGTTTTAAATAAATGAAAGGCTACACAATTATGTATACTCAAGTCTTTTCATTGTAACACTATTTTGTTAGCATAATGTTGCAATCACTGCAAAAACAGACACTTCAAAAGTGCATTTAAAAATGACAATCTTCAACAAATATAATTTTTTGTAGGTAAGTATATTTCAAAAATTATAACTTGTATCTAGAAATTCACTTTCGAGCATTGGGTTACTGAAATCATAGACCAACATGTGGATCACTAACGCACCTGGTTATAATTGTCATTTCATGTCATTGTCATAACAGCAGATGTTCAAAAATCAGACATGATATTTACCTGATTTTACAGAATGAAGCATATGGTCTTACTACGGTAAAAGCAATATATAAAATGTGTTTGTTTTAAATTGAAAAACTTACAGAGAAATTAGTTCTATTTATATTTTTAAATAAGTTTAGTCCTATTAAATTAAGTTAGTGATACTATGTGTCTTTAAAAATTATTCATTTAATAAAAAAATTATTGTAATTTTTAATAGATTAATTTACTATATCTATTTACTGACCCTGGTGTAGTTGTAATATCATATGATCTTTCTGTTTCAGACCACAAAAGGATAAATGTAAAAATCTGACCTGCTAGCGCTCTGTAATGGTACTTAACAATGACCAACTTCAGGCCTTAAAATTAAACGCCACATTACTGTACCATCCCAAAGAGGCACAAAATCACTTTCACTGACTTTTACATTAACTGTTCCCATCTGGTGGAATGACCTCCCTAACTCAATCCCAGCAGCTGAGTCCTTATCCATCTTCAAGAAACAGCTGAAAACACATCTCTTCCATCTTTATTTGACCCTCTAACTCTAGCACTCTCTATTCTAATTCTATTCTTTAAAAAACATGTCCCTTTTAGACTTGCACTCTATTCTCTTACTAACTGCTTGTTAAAAAAAACTAACACTAGCTTCTCTATTCTATTTATTTATTATATAATTAAAAACAATCCTTGCTACATGTACTGCGTTAGGCTAACTGAGACTTGTCATAGCTCTCGCGTATCAACGCTCTTTTGTTAACTGCGTTACTTAGATACTTTATATAAAAAGTAATGTGTTACTTTACTTTTGAGTTACTTTGTAAATCTGGGTAAAAAATCTATGATAAAAAAGATAATCTTTTACAAATGTAAAAGCCCTTTCGCAAAAAAAAAGTCAAATGAAAATGCCTCAGACTGAAGGAAAAGTACATTTATGTCTGTACAGTAGAGGGTGCAGCTCAAGCTAATTGCATGAAGAATATGACGCAGGAGACAAATGTTCAACGACGACAAAAATAAAAAAATGTGTCATTTTTGCTTATTAGTATGGTTGAATTGGATCATCGAATGTCAGTGGCAGACATTGGTTAATAAATTAGGTTTAAATACATAAATAATATTTTTCTTATATAACATACTTAATTGTTTTTATTTATTTTGAGGAATACTGAATCTGTTTTTGTGCAGGTGAGATGAGTAAATGACATTCAGTCTAGAACTACAGTAACATCATGTTCACAGCGCACGCAACGCCTCTGCACTTACTCTCGATTTCTCTCAACATGGTCAATACATGGGAAACAAAGTAACTGGAGTTACTTATTTGAAAAAATATTTCCTTCTAAATTAAAGAGTAATGCGTTACTTTAATAGTTGCTTTAACATGTTTACGTAACCTGTATTACTTGCAATGCATTACCCCCAACACTCTTGATAATGTAAATATATAAAATAGAATTGTATTGGTTGTTGTTATTTTCTTGATAGTATAAGTAATTATTATTTGTTTAACCTGTAAAAATGTCAACATTTTTAATTTTGGGGTGAACTGTCTCTTTAATTGTGTTAACTGTTACTTTTATCTTGTATACATTTTCAGTGTTGTTTTATAGCTCCACTGAAGGCCAGTCCGGATGGCTTTCATGTCCAGACTGTCCCGGTCACGGAGTAATTCCAGATCTCCCAGCAGGAAGGACTCAGAGAAAGGCTCTCCTGTACTAACTGTTGCTGAACTTGAGCGTCTGTTGTACACTGGGAAAACCGCCTGTAATCATGCAGATGAAGTGTGGCCAAGACTCTACATAGGTGACCAGTGAGTAGCCCATCAATATCTGCAGTTTTAGTCATATGCTGAACACAAGATTATGCTTTAGTTGCTCATACAAAAAAAGTAGTATTGTTTTTTTGCAACATCATGGTCTTCATGAATCATAAAATACCTTGCTTTGAATAACGCATTAAACAAAGCATGAAATAGCAATAAAAGAGTGAAATTTGATCCTGTTTAGATAAGTAAACTAGAAATTGCCAGTACTGTGTACAAATTTCTCACTTAACATTTGCAGAGAAATTGCCTCAAACCGCAAAGAACTCGTCAAGCTCGGGATCACGCACATCCTCAACTGTGCCCAGAGCAAATGGAGAGGCGGTGCGGAGTATTATGCTGGCATGAACATCACGTATCACGGCATTGAAGCCCACGACTCGCCCTCTTTCGACATGAGTGTCAACTTCTACCCAGCAGCCGAGTTCATTCACAGAGCCCTCAGTAGCGGAGGTCAGTTCATAGGGGGCCTTTTTCTGTCCACCTGAAGTTCCGGTCTTATTAAAAACCAAAGCACAAAGGGTTTTACATGTTATGTGATGCAATGTTTTGTTTACTGTGTGGAGACGTGCTGATATTGCGTTTGGTCTCGTTCTGTATCGCGTATCTTGTCGGTGTCTGCGCTTGCTTGGCCATTTGTTGTGGAAAAAATAAGGAAAGTGTGTCCAGCTGAATTAAATTAGTATTTTGTTAGACAAAAAAAGCTTAGTTTACCGCGGCAGCCGTCGTGTGAAGACCAAAGAGTAAAGGCCATCGACTCCACCGGGCAGGAACACCGGTGTTCTACCGAATTCGACTGCCCTCAGCGTGCCCGCGCATGACGTCATTTGTTGATATCGGCGCGGCCAATTAATTTAATTTAATATTCATTTCATTTTATGTGTTTTATATAGTTACTGCATTCTTATGTGGATAAACATTATTTGTTTGAATTTTTTAAGAACATACTTTGTGTTATATTTTTGAATTTAATTTAAAAATGACGGGGGATCCCACCCTGTTTGCAAAGTTTTTGTAAACAATATTTTCAACCCAAGTTAGCCCACCATAGAAAGTTCAAGAAAGCTTTAAGAAAATGGATACAGTTCATGGTCTTGGAGTAGGCTATAGCCTTTTTTTTTGCAAAAACAATTAAATAAATTACAACTTTTCACACAGATTTTTTTCCTATAAGGGCCTGAGAGTAACTTCTTTAAAATGATGCACAATGGTTAAATTAATATGTCTGGATGGCATACTTATTAAAAAAAACAGAAACCTGGATCACAATGTTGAAGGAATTGATGATTTTGCTATACAACACAAATTATACAATGTAACATTTATTCCCACTGTGGGATTTATGTGCAATATAATCCCATGTTCAATCCATTCTGCTTATTTGTGATTTCTTATTTCTCATAGCATATCAAATGTAATATAATTTTACAACAATACACTTGCTAAAATTATGCTGTACGGGTTCACAAGCACATCATTCATACTGGTGATTTCCTTTCCATTTTCTTACTATGCAAAGTAAGTTGTTTGTTAGCATGTGTGTTATTTTTTAGGATTACTGATAAACTACTATCGGTTGATTTGTATTTGTTATCAATTTTAATTTTATAATTTATTATGTGGGTGAAAGAATGGATGAATGCATTTGTCCGTGTTTCACTCCGTCTCGAATCGCGCTCGCGAAACAGTATCTCTTCCGTGGCTCGGTATATGCTTTCAACTCGTTTTTTTGTTGTTCTTTTTTTGTCTCGAGCCTTGGTCAAAAGACTGTACGACATTCACGTTACAGGGTTTGACTGATTTCTACGTAGAGGGGTAACAGCGCACCGCATTAAAAGGAATTATGTTTTCAACCGCTTGCCAAACTCGAACTAAAATTAAAACATATTTGAGAGCAAGGGGGCCCCTGGTGTTTCGGGGGCCTTACGCAGCTTGCGTATAAGGAGGGAGGATCGGCTCTGCCACCAAAGTGTTTTTAGCCACCTGAAAAATGTCAGGTGCTCTTCTGAAAACGGCCAGCTGGTGGCGCTCGAGAATGCTTTGGTGGCACATCATGTTTCCAGCTGTGACGCTTTGGTTGCTATGATTAGGAATATCCCCGGCAGTAAAATATTATCTTATTTTGAAGAATAGTACTGAATATAAAAATCCATTCACCTGCAATATTAACTTCTCTATTGTGGTTCAGTTGTTGTAGGATGATTGGTCGGTGTAGTATTTGTCCCTCCCCTCCTCTATTGATTGGACGGCTGGGTAAAAGTGACAGTGAATCTCAGCTATAAAAAATACAGAGTAAACGAACTTGTAAAATATTATGAGGGCAGTGCATCAAATTTCAGTGTCATCAGTTTGCTAAAAAACTAAACCAAACAAAAAACAGACCGTTTTACGCAACATTTAACGAACAATTTATACAAAAAAATTGTTCTACTAGTGTTTCATGAATGAGGCCCATTATATGTTAAGCTTATTGTAAAATGTACATGTACAAATATTTGATGGCAGGGAGACTGACTGGATTACATCATTGGTGGTTCTTCACAGGAGCGGGTGGAGCTCTTTTGGTTGTCTGATTGGTGATATTTTCTGTACGGTATCTTGGGTAATGTAGTTTTCGCTACTGAACATGACTATGGATAAAAATAATACAAACACATGGCTTAAACAAAAATGTTGGCTATCAGTTAGTATTAAAAATGTATTTCTCTGTCGGTGCCAATGCCTCATGGTGGTTAATGTGCCGACATATAATGCAGCTGCGCTTGCGAGTTGCGACGACCGGAGTTCGATTCCTGTCTCGTGGTTCTTTCCCAATCCTGTCCCCTCTCTCCACCCATTGCGTTCCTGTCTCCTCTCTACGGTCACATTAAAGGCATGACTATCACACGAAAGGCATTATTATTCCCTAAATATAACTTATTCACTTATAACTCATTATCAGTATAATAATTTAGAAGTTGGAAAATGTACATGAACTCTTTGTACTTGACTGTTTTTGTCATTCATATGAACAGTTTGACGCAGTGACTTGTTTTGCAGGAACGGTTCTTGTGCATTGTGCTGTCGGGCTGAGCAGATCTGCTACGCTGGTTCTGGCCTACCTCATGATTCGTCAGAACATGACTTTAGTGGAGGCCATCAAGACCGTGAAGGACCACCGTGGCGTCACCCCAAACCGTGGTTTCCTACGGCAGCTCAGCGGTCTGGACAGCGTACTGCGCGCCAGCCGCAATGCAACATAAAACCACTGGTAGCATCTGAATTTCAACCGTTCTGGTTCAGGCTGTGTTTGTATTGCAGTAAATGAGAGCAGAGTGTCTTTACATACAGTGAGTTTATTCCAGCTGTCCTCCTGCGGTCAGTAGAAATGCCTTATTACATCAGGACCTCTAGAAATACGTGTAATGCCTTATTCACTGTTAAATGTTCACATCTGTTCATGTGACCACCCACTGAAGTGTTGCTGTAGCTTGCTCGGAGTTAATCACCACAGAGAATGGCACGCGTGTTTTATTTAAAAGGGGCCATTCACACAAAACACGTTTTTGTGTTTAAAATAAAAGTTTAATTAGAACAACACACGGTGTAGACAAGTTTAGAACAGTCTAAATAAGTCTAAAAAACAGTCTAAAAAAACAGAAAAAAACTATTCTTGTGAATGGCCCCAAGCCTGGTTTAAAATGAGGTCATTGGCATACAGTTCAAAGTTAACTGGACAGGCAGAATGTGCTAGGATGAGATTCGAATGTGATATCGATTTTCCAGACTTAAGGCCCGTACACACCGGGACGAATTTCACGCGCGATATTCGCCGACGTTTAACGCCGCGTCAAAAACTATCCGACCAATGAGATTGGCGCTTTTGCTCACGTGTCTGGAGCTGCTGAAGTTACAGTAAAACACAACTTGGGGGCGCTCAAACACAAAACAGTCTTGCCGAGCACACATACGTAACGACGAAGAAGATATACGCCAAGTTGCGTCTACACTGCCGCGTCGGCGTCTTTTCCGACGTCTTTCCTCATTCAACAGAACAATAATTTCTTCATCGCTGGAGCTGCTGGTGCTTGAAATATCCATGTTTTCTTTGTATGATTTTGACAAGCGCGTAAATACTTGCTCTCTTCTTCTGAGTGACAAGCGAGTGTCAGAAGCGTAAAGTTGCGCAGCGCCACCTTGTGTACCGGGGTATTTCTGTTTTACATTAAGCGCCATCTAATGTCAGGGAATGAATTTGCATGTTCACTCGGCTCATCGTCAGCGAAAATCGCTTGGGTGTGAACACAAAAAACGCGTTGAAAAACGCTGGCGAATAACGCGCGCCGATATTCGTCCCGGTGTGTACGGGCCTTTAGGCTATGTGCTGGAAACAAATATGGAAAACAAAAACGTCTGCCGTCTTGAACAGATTTTAAGCAAGCACCTGTTGCTATTGTTCATACTTGAGATTTGAAGACAAAATATAACTATACAAGCATCACAATTTTTTGACCACCTGTCCACCTTATTTTTTCTTTGGGCCATTTGTAAATGTTATGGGTCTGGCTTCCGGTCGCATCGCATCCAGATTTTTTAGCTGTACAAAACTGCTGCCTGATATTGCAAATTAGTGTCTCTTACCATGTTATATTAATGTATTATCTCAATTATGAACAGACTGGTTTGTAGTGCAAAGAGTTTGACCGTTTACTGCACGTTGTTATTCTTCTCGTTATTTCCCTGTAGCAGATAATGAACCTGAAGTCTCGCCCTTACTTCCGCGTTGAAGAATTAAGGTGGATTACAATATTAATTGAATATTGTACAATACAATATTAGTGGATTAACAATATAATGTGAGCGCCACGTTTTTAGAAGGCCTTGTCATGCGAGAGACTCTGCAAAAGGCCCAAGATGCGAGCGCAACGATGGAAAGGTAGTGCGGTACAATGCAAAAACGTGCCGTTCACAGAGAATGCTTTTTTATGTTTAGAAATGCCAGATGTGGTGTAGTGAAATAGGGGGGGAAAGGCAAGTTTCATATAAGTTTTAGTGCTGATATTTAGAACGCTGTCATGTGCGAGACACTGCAAATACAACCGTCAAAACTGTGTCCGTCTAGCGCACGTTTACAAAAAAAGAATGTAAAAGCATCGCATGTTTTTACAACTCGCGCGAGATGCTACCAAAGACAGCCGTTTAAAAACACGTTTACATAATGCTACAGGAAAAACAGCACCATGGAATGCAAAACATGCATTCTGTGTGAACAATCCATTAACTGCCACAGACCCACATCAATCCCTTATAAAATATAGTGACCACATAGAACTGGCATCGCAACCACCTAGCAACACCCTTTCGGCCCGTTTATACCAGTGTGTTTTCATTTTAAAACGCATAATATTTGCTACGGTTACGCATAATCGTTTACTCTACTCCGGCGTTTTCGAGACGCTGCAGACCCCGTTTTAGTTTGAAAACTCTGGGGTTGCGTTTCAGTGTAAACGGGGCAAAACGGAGACTTTTGAAAACGATGGCATGGCTGCCCACATTTGCACTGCGTATCTTTGATGACCGTGTAAACAATAACATCATGTTCATTGCTGTACCCATAGATATGCATGGATAGATTCCCCATTCGACCGCTCCAAGCACGCATCCGCGTCCGCCATCTAAAGAATAGGGATTCTACCTATACATATCTATGGTTGTACCTGCATGAATGGTCATGTGACATGCGTTTTCGGATGTGTAGTGTAAACGTAGCCCAGATAGCAAGAACGTTTGGGCCAAATGTGGCTGATAGCCGTCATGGCATGGCTGAGCACATATGGGCCAAACTTTCCCCAGATATGTTTTGCCATAGCTTTAGAATTGGAGGGTATTTTCTTTTGGATGGCAATATGATTTGAGGTATATGGTCCAGATGACAGCACACAAATGAGAGCCATGTATGTCTTGGCTATGGCACACCATGGAATGTGTTAACATTCGGGCTTTTATTTGGGAAACACATATAAACTGCTATAGTGGCAGTCCACATCTCAGCCCATTCAACAATGCTAGATCGTTTCCGAGACGCAGCGGAAACACCAGCGTAACCGTTGATCGTTTTCATTCTAAAACACCGTTTTAAAACAGAAACGCACTAGTGTAAACGGGGCCTTAGTAACCAGCTAGACAGCAATGCCTTGCCAACAGCACCCTAACAACCTTGAACAATGTACCACATAATACTACCATATAGTGACCATCACGAGTACTCTAACACCACCCAAATACTTTGGGGACCAGGTTGTCTCTGGAAGCACTGCTCTTATGTCATCCAGAAGATGCAATTTTTCACACAAATTCCAATTTTCCTATTATACAGTATTATAATATTATGAAAGTGTGATCCATCAGTTTTGCACTTCAGCTTAGGTCACGTGCATTACAGTGAATCAGATCATGTCATGACACTGAGCTCTACACGAGACTATATGCAAAGTGCAGTCAGTTTTGTTACACATTAACTTATCATTGACGTGTGCTTTGTATAAATACTAAAGATGTCATGTGAAGTATTCTACATGTTTCAAGTTTTGTAAGGTATTGTAATATAGAGTAGCTACTGTACTTACAAATCCAGCAAATCCTCAAGTGCAGTACAATGTACCGACTGTAGCTGTATGAATTGCGTTGTGCTAGTATTATTGTCATTTCTGTACATTTGTATTATTGGGGATAGCTGTTTATTGTATTTGTGTATGTGTTCGTCGTCGTTACATCTAACAAATCTTCACTGCAACAGCTGTAGCTGAACTACTGCCAGGACTGCAAATCCCTTCCACTGTGCGTGGATCTAAACTACACACCAGTTTGTGTCTTAGGAGATTAAACTTGTTTTGGACCAAATTTCTGAGTTTTGAGGGGGAGCATGCAGCCGGAGACAAAATGTAAAAACATTGTTATCTTATTTATAATATACGTCAAATCTAATAAACTTTCTTTCATTTTCAAAGTTGTTTTTGTGCTTGATCTGGAAGTGTCTGTTCATCCAAAGCTGGTTAAATGATATTTCCAGCAAAACAATTGTCATTTTATTTTTTTCACAAAATATGATATGAGAAACGGCCATGTGTTGATGATTTATTTTATGAAACTTAAAGGCAATATTGTAGCCTACAAAAAATATCTATATGCCACTGTTTTTATTGATTTTTGCATTTTTTATTTTTGTTAAATTTTGAGAAGAGTAAAATGCTTTGTGTACAATAGTTTATTTGCTTCTTACTTGATAAAAATAATAATGCAGGACTGTGGGAATGAACTCAAGTCTATACAGACCTATAAAGCACTAACACGGCACACAACTTCAACACGGATTGAAGTCACAAATGTCTTTAAGATGCATTTCTCTTTAGAAGATGTTAATTGATGGAGTGGATTGGTGCGAATTACTCATTGTGATGTTTTATCAGCTGTTGGTCTCTCATTCTGACGGCACCCATTCACTCCAGAAGATTCATTGGTGAGCAACTTATGTAATGTAAAATTTCTCCAAATCTGTTCTGATGAGGAAACCAACTCATCTACATCTTGGTTGGCCTGAGGGTGAGATACATTTATCAAGTTTTCATTTTTTTGGGTGAACTATTCCTTTAAAACCCTTATTATAGCGCCACCCTGTGGCCAAGTCATTCATAATGTAGTGCACGTTGCCTTAGCAAATGTTTTGATTTTCATGATGATTATAAGTATTCACAATTAAAATGACTGATGAAATA
This sequence comes from Ptychobarbus kaznakovi, assembly GCA_027422405.1. NCBI lineage: Eukaryota > Metazoa > Chordata > Actinopteri > Cypriniformes > Cyprinidae > Ptychobarbus > Ptychobarbus kaznakovi. The sequence goes on along the minus strand of CM049796.1, from coordinate 1,974,940 downwards.
TAACCACTGTCCTGTGACGGTCGGCTCTAAGTTCACTCTGTAGTGGAGAATGTTGCACTGAATGTTGCACTGCACTGAGGTGTCATTAACCTTTGTTAACGTCTTGTTTGTCAGAGAGCAGAGCTGAATGTTCCCACACAACCATTGAATGTTTCAGGACTGTTTGTGAATAAGGAAGCGATTAGGAATCAATCATTTGTTATGTGAAAATGTTGTTAAACGAGAAACTACTAAAGGTCTACAGACATATTTACAATCAGCTAATTAATAATGTAGGTAAAAAGCAATAAAACAATTCCAAAACAATTTAGCATAGGCCTATATACATATATTCAACATATTATGATCTGCGGTGCACGAAGGTTGATCCAAGTTTGATTTCTTAATCCCAACACAATAGTAGAATATCCAGCATAACGAGAATGTGATCAAAATGTAGAATAACTGTTCATAATTCTGTCGTCGGGTTATGCAATGGGCAGCTTTATATTAAAGATTAAATGAATCTTCAGTGAATTCAGACTTGTTAGCAGGGTGTGAACAAATAACCCACTGAGTCAGCATGACCAGCGCCCCGGATACAAAGCCCCGGCCCAAATGTGCCTTTAACCAGGGCAGATTTCTGTCTAAACATGCCGTTTAACATCTCCTGAATTGTTTCTTTTTTTTGAGGTCTAATGTTGCAAAAAAATCCAGACTACTTGGATAGAAACATAGTTTGTCTATTCTGATTTCTCTATATTTTTTCTTGATTGACTGGAAAACAAATCAGGAGGCTGTGATTTTTCTTTCAAATAAAGCTTTTGGGGGAAAAAAGTCAAGAAATATAAATGTAAATGCTTTTTTTAAATCAGATAACAGAAAAAATATCAGATAAAATTAATAACTATTCATTTATAGCCTATAGTTTGGAGGTCACACGTTTTATGTTATATAGTAGAAATATAAACACACACACACACTAATTATACCATATGATATGATATTATTACCGTTTCTTTTTTAATAATGCGATTTAATCTGGTGTACATGAGAAGTTTTATGCGGAGTGAATCACTGAGTGATTAGTGAGTCGTCTGGTGTTTAGGCTCCGCCTCCTGGATTAAAGGCGGGGCTTATTGTTTCTCGCGCATGTGGAGATTTATGTCTGTCTGCGGTGCTTTATATTGTTTGACCCCCGTGATGCGCTCGGGACTTTATTTGATTCACATTTACAGGCTCTCGATACTGTAGATGTAACTAAACAGTCAGGGATTCATTTGACGCTTGATCAGTGAGAATGAACAAATCCGAGTATGAAGAATAAACACTGAAGTAAAGACACTCAGGAGCCTGGTTATAATGGTGAGATATCGTTTTAAATTAATATTTAATGTCGTTATAAATGTAATTGATATGTTTTCTTTATCTTAATCCAAAGCTCCATGACGTTTTTCTCTGTTAAAAGTACTAACGTGTTTAAATATTGATGCTTTTTCTTTGATTTTATAACCTTAGAAATAGCTCAATATTAGCCAAAGCTTGTTCAGACTCTTATTGTTATGAATTTTTCAGGGCATCTTCAGGAAATGATTGGTATTTAAAGCACCATGCCTCCAGTGACCTCTCAGGAGCTCCCTCTCAACATCTATGTGGTCATCTTTGGCTCCGGGATCTTTCTCTTTGTTTTAAGCCTGATATTCTGCTGCTTCTTTATTAGGTAAGTGTGACTGTCGTTTCAGCAGAACAGCCCGCTTGGACTCTGCAGATCCTGGGTGATGTTTCTAACTCTTCTCTGTGACTGGACTTCATCAGTATTGTCTGTGACAGACTGACAGACGCGGAGCAGAAAGGACTTCCTCTGGCCTCACGCACTTCCGATCTCCAACAATTCAGGACTAGATTGTATCTCTGTGCTTTTTGTTCACGATGCTATATTTGACCAAAGGCTTTTAGCTAATGTCATGTCAAACACTGAGAACTACAAACCCTGCTTCGCCAAATTTGTTTAGAAACATACGACACCGCAGCCTTTGCCTATACTGCCACAGTGATTTCTAAAGAAAAAAATTGCATTGAATATTTAAAAAATTGTAATAATAGAAAATTATTTTGTATAATATTTATACTTTAAAATACATTTTTTTTGTTAATGAATTGTATGTCCTGTTTTTCTTTGCAGTAAATTAAGACATCAGGCTCGCAACGTGAGAGCTGGATACAAAATGGTGAGTGTATGATTATATCATAAAATACTTCATCAGAAAGTATTTGACACTTGCATCACACTAACCTCCAAGATGCTGCAGGATGTCTCTCTTCACTAATGGCACGTTTGAAGTCTCACTTTGAATCTTCTGGTGTTTTTAGTGGATGTATGAAGTCTGTTCTCCTCGAGTTCACACAGGTGTCCTATTAGAGGAACCACAGGTGTAGAAAATCACATTAAACAGTGTGTGTTTTTAGCGGCATCGGTTGAGTTTGCGAATTGCAACCAACGGGTGTTTTAGAGAAGCTACGGTGGCCGATACAGGGCTAAGATTTTCCGCGAGAACAACATATGACGAACGCGCTCTGTGTAGAGCAGTTTGTCCGTTTAGGGCTACTGTAGAAACATGATGGCGACTTCCATGTGAGGGGACCCGCGGTATATGTAGTTATAAATCGCTCATTCTGTAAAAACATAACAGTTCATTAAAGTAAGGTCTTTATACTCCTCTGAAAACGTAGTTATGTATATTATATTGCATTTCTGTCTATAGATTATCCTAAATATTACACAGTGCACCTTTAACTATCAACACATTCACTAACCTCATTTCTTTAAAACTTCATTTTCAAACATTCGCCAACAGAGAAAATGTGCTCATACTAAAATGAAATGACGCTTGCTGTGATTTTTAATCGCTCTGACATTCAGACATTTTTGTGTCAATTACATCGTCACCTTTATTCATAATACTTTATAAAACAGAGATTGTTTTAATGCAATTTTACAGTATGAACAGGAAAATAACAGAATCAATCATGAACAATTCATTCAGTTTCAGCTATAAGCAGCTCTACATAAGATAATAGTGTCTTTATTCAGCTCCAGTCAGTTCAATACTGGTTCATTTCAGCTATAAGCAGCTCTAAAAGAGGCAACAATGTCGTTATTCAGCTTGAGTCAGTTCAATGTTCTTATCCTCCTGAGACCCCCCCCCCCAAAAAAAAAAGTTTTGTGAATTTAGTATTGTTTTCATGTCATTACATTGTTTAGACCATAAGAAAAAAGTTGAAAAATAACTTTTTTTGATTCATATTTTATTCTATGTCATCTGTAGAGGACACTAGGACTCAGTTTTTAAAAAAAAAAAAAATGGCATGAATAGACATCAAAAAGGTTAAATCAATGGGATTTTTTTTAATTATCAAATAAATTTGTAGGTTTCAGGATTTTTTTATACAATTTTTTTTAAGGATGATTCTCAACTATGTTATAAAATATATAAAAAAAATGATTTTATATACCATTTTGTTTTATGAAATATGCGTGTAAAAATTTCCATAAACTGGTTTCCCATTAAACACAGTGTATCTATACACTGTATCTAATTTGCTTATTAATGTGTTGCTGTTGGAACAGAATGTTGAAAAAATTATTGTCATAATGGGAGTAATACATGGCCAGATTTTCATAATAATATATACTATTTCATAAGAAAACTGATATATAATTTATTTCCCTATTCAATTGTTATGTCTCCCAAAATGCGTAATAAACATGCTTTTAGTCCTGGTAGGTCCTCTACAGTGGACATGTATGAAATGATGTCCTGTTTCATAACAGTAAGTCATATTTGAATTTGAAAACCCATAACATTTTCCTGAGATGTTGCTTTATGACAAACAATCTGAAAATTATTCAGATTTAAATGACAATTACAAAATATAATCATACTTCCATAAGGATGTAAATTCTTTCACTAAATTAAATGTAGCCATATTTAAAGACCTAGGAGAGGGAGTAGTCTTGATGAAACTTGCAAACATGTAGTATCTCTATGAAGCCCTGAGTGTGCTCTGTGCAGGACATCCAGGCTTATAACTGTGACACGTGAGGTCTCAGAGAAATACACTCAAATATAATGTCCACTACAGAGGCAAAAACTCCATAGCTGGGTCTCAGGAGGATATAATTCAGTTCGATAATTGTTTTTGTTGCAAAATTCATAAACTATGTCTATGAAGGGTCTGTCTATAAATATGTTTTGCTGCCACTGTTTAAAAAAAACTGATTTGACTGTGTTTTACATTACAGGTTGTATTTAAAGATGAAACAACACGGTTACACGCACACGGGGTAAAAGTTTTGGTCTATAAAGTTATTGAAATGTTAAAGTTATTTGAGTACTCATCTACATTGTGCTTCTCAGTTAACATGTGCAGTCTGTTTGGAGGACTTCAGGACAAAAGATGAGCTTGGAGTGTTAGCATGCCAACACGCCTTTCATAAGAGGTAAATCCCGCCGAGGTCTTTTATCATGCTAATGCTAAAGAAAAGAGGTTCACTGAAGCGAACTCAACACGGCCCGTGCCTCCAACTGTAAAAGCCTGTTCACACCAAGAACTATAAAGATAACTCATGATAATTATCAAAATAACGCTCCTTTTATCATGAGCATGAGCTGACATTATGTATGGATTCTGATTGGCTGTCAATGCTTTTACCGGAAAAGTCATTCTGACTGTGATTCCATCGATATCTTGCAGATCTGTTTCGACCTCACTATGACCGTCACTACGGTCTTAATAGATTGATAACCTTCGTTTCGCCTTCTCTCGAGACCTTATGTAAAGAAGTCATGCCCATGACCCTGGAGGCAGAGCTTCCCACAATATAAAAAGCGGGATGAACTTCCGGTTCATTCTCTTACCTTTCTCGCCTCAAGAGACCAGGTACAGGTAGGAAAACAGAATTAAATGTATTATCCACCATTCAATTCATCACCTAGTGGTACGGGTGCCTTGTGTCCCTGTGAATTGTGGTGGTTATATTGCATTATTGCTACATGGTAGTATCTCCATTGCATTGTTTTGTAGCTAGCTAACATGCTGAGCTATGCAGTGTTCTGTTCTCTTTCAGATATCTATCAATGAAAAAATAGAATATACGTCTATTGCAAAGTTTTTGGTAATATTAAACCCTATTATACACTACTGTTCGCAGTGGTTGAGGACTTGCTTGGTACGTTCGCGTACTGGCGCACGTCAGTTCCTTGTGTGGGCTAAATTACCCGTGGGTTTATTTTGGATCTTTAGAGTATGTTCGCTTACTAGTGAAGGTTGATTTTTCTAGTCTAATTTAATAAACCCTTACTAATGCCCACGATCAGTGGGGGTTGTTAAAAGCCTTCTGAGTACGTTCAAGTACTGGTGAAGGTCATCTTTTTGTTGGCTAAATTTACTGCAGTTGCAATAGCGACCATGTTTTTCATGAAGGGCCAATGACCAGCTATTAGGCCGACTTCCTTTAAGAAGTAAGTTTCCAAAGGGAGTTGACCTGTGTCCAGACCGTACTCTGCGGGCACAGAGTTCGGACTTGTCTCTTGTATTGAACTCTCTCACTAAGTCCCAGTATGGGCCTATTGTGAAAACAGATTGAAATATGTCTCTCTAAATGGATTTTCTCTTGGCTCTCTGCTCTGCTAAGCTGGTAGGAGAGCTCTGTGCTCTCTCTGTTAGTGGAGATTGTTAGCGGTGGAAGGCAGATGGCACGAGAGTGTTACTTAGCCTAACCCTGCATCTTTGCCAAAAGTATTTAAGCCCCAGTTTAGGTACTGGACGTGGTTCAATATTAATAATTTCCTCACATGCAGAACAAGCGCAGTTACTTAACCTGTCTTCAGTGAGGGCATTGCATACTATGTAATTGTACTGTCTTTGAGGAAAGATAGTACAATTACAGTACAGTACTAATCATCAGCTTTTTGTCTACTACAGTGTGTCCGCACCATCCGTCAGTCGCTAGAGCGCCTCCAGGGGAGTGAGGTACTGCATACACTGTTACACTCACCCCCCTAAAACTCCCTCCGGGTCATGGCACCAATGCATCCCCCTCGGGTTCACACCGAGCGGGTCTCGAACCGGGATTCCGGCGCGGGAGGCGGGCGCTCTAACCAAGGAGGCTAAAGGCTACAGCCTCTAACGTCAGTCGCTAGAGCGCCTCTTTTTGAGGTCAGGGGAGTGAGGTTTACACACAGCCCTTACTGGCATACATCTGTTGCACTCACCCCCCTAAACCTCACTCCCGTCCGGGTCACGGCACCAACGTATCCCCCCGGGTCCGCACCATCACACCGAGCGGGTCTCATACCCAGGACGCCGGCGCGGGAGGCGGGCGCTCTACCAAGGAGGCTAAAGGCTACAGCCTCTAGCGTCAGTCGTCAGGAGTGAGGTTTACACACAGCCCTTACTGGCATACATTCGTTACACAGGCAGGGGTTGCCAGTGCCACTGTCTAAACAGCGTTTGTCACATTGATTGGATAGTCGATGTTATTTCTTATACCTATACTGAAAGGGGGTTTTCAGTTCCTCCACTTCCATGATGAGCAGCTGCACTAAAAGGAGTTTTGTGGGAGATATTTGTGTGGCAACTTCATGGTCTACTACATCATGTACACTATTGAGATTTATAGAATTGATGCAGCACCTGTGAGCACTGCAGTTCTCATGTCTGTTGCCCAGCGAGATTTAGGAAAATCGAATTCTTCTGTTCCTCAGACCTTTTTGGTAAAGATCATCCTATTAAGACCGTAGTGATGGTCAGAGTGAGGTTGAAACAGATCGTAAGTTATGAATGTAACTATGGATCTGTGAGACCGAAGGATGACCGTCACTATCCTTGTCGCTCAGAACATAAGGCGTTCAAGGCAAGAAAATGAGCCGGAAGCTCATCCCACTTTTTATTGTGCGGGAAGCGCCGCCTCCTTGGTCATGGGCATGACTTCGTTTGCATAAGGTCTCGAGAGAAGGTGGAACTAAGGTTATCATTCCATTAAGACCGTAGTGACGGTCATCCTTTGGTCTCACAGATCCATAGTTATATTAATAACTTACGTTATCGTTATTTAGGGTGACCATACGTTCTCTTTATCCCGGACATGTCTTGGCCAGGATTTCTAAAATGTTGAAGGCAAAAGCCAAACAACGGCTCTGACTAAAGGTAATGATCGAAAAGTAGCTTGACCAATAGGATGCAGGCATTGAACGCAATCGACCAATCGTGGAGTGCGAGTAGGCGGGGTCTACAGAGTATGCTGTTGCAATGTAAATAAGTGTACATAAAATCAATGAGGACGATAAAGAGTGAAACAAACCTAAAAACATGATTTTAGACAATTTAAGAAAATCATACGTAGGTTCACCGTATCGCTATAGCACGGACTTCAATATTCTCATAGAATTAGAACAATTATTAAAGCTGTATTGTTATCGTACAGTACTTAAGTATAACTGTTAAGAATTGTTTGGTCTTACCAGGTGTCTGGTGAAGTGGCTGGAAGTGAGATGTTCATGTCCCATGTGCAACACCCCCATCAGTGATGCTCTGGGACAAACGCACAGCCCAGGAAACCTGCTGGATGAACTGCTCTAACCTCATTGAAAATACAACATAGTTCTCTGAATCGGCCAACATTTCTACCTAATAATCTTGTACAATTCAAACAGAAGGCCTTTATTTAAAAGCACTGCTGTGGTAAAACAGCACTTGTAATGTTCTGGTATGTCTGCGGTTAAAATATTTGCATACAATATTGTGGGTTTCTATTTTTTGGTGTCCTGTTTTAATATGCAAGATCATTTGCAAGTATTCATTTAGTGAATTTAAGTAATTTAAACTTAGTGGGACAGAAAACAAATTCTAAATTCAAATCCAATATGAATTGATTTTAATATTTCTGGGCCTATGCAGTTTATGGTATTAAAGGGATACATTGTAACACTAAATTGTTGGATTTTAAATCATTAAAATCCAACAATGCATTAAAATTTTACGTGTTTATAAAAGTTTATTAATATTTATTTCTTTTTTTAGTTTACTGGTTAAAGTTGTTTTAGTACGTCAAGTTAAACGAACATTTTTGGCAATAGCTGAAATAAGTTATGTTATTTCAAATAAATGTTTTATGGAAACACTGCACTAATAAAGTGACCGAGCTGCTGGCCAATAGAAAGAACTGCAGCAGAACGATGCCATTTTAGAACCAAAACAAACTTTAATGGCTCATTTTGAAGACTTCTATATAACAAGAGCATATCAACACATGATAAATGAAATATCTCAGATTTCTTTAACAATTGAGCCGAGCTGTCCGTTCCAAGAAATGACAGAATACAAAAACCTGTTGAAAGGAATCTTGATCCATCTTTAATCCATGTTTAACAAATTGTGTCCTGGGGACCGTCAGAATACATAAAACAGGACCATGACACGTGGAATAAGCATCTCATTTAGGAATGGAAAAAAAATTATAATCTATATAGTAAGGAATGTGCATGGTTGGAAGGGTGTAAGAAATAATTAAAGTTGGCCACAATCAGCAATCACGATCTTGACAGAGCACTTCCCGCTGCTGCTTCCTTTAGCCTCCATGGCGTCCACCACGTTTAATCCTTCTACCACTTTCCCGAACACAACGTGTTTGCCATCAAGCCTGTTCAAGGAGAAACAACAAGCAGCTTTAGCACCAACAACAAATGGAAATCCCCTAAACATTTCTATATTCTAAAGAAGCTTCAGAGCAATGGTTCCAAAGACGTAGAAGGTTCTTATTTTTAAGGGTGTACGCAAATCTTCATTAATCTCAAAGAAGCCATTTATTTACCAAGTAGTGTCAGCAGTGCAGATGAAGAACTGGGAACCGTTGGTGTTCGGGCCGGCGTTGGCCATGGACATGGTTCCCTTCCCTCCGTGCTTCAGGGTGAAGTTCTCATCCGCAAACTTGTTGCCGTAGATGGACTTTCCACCGGTTCCGTTATGGTTGGTGAAGTCGCCACCCTACATCACGAGAGCACGACATCAGTGGGAGCTGAAATCATTGCGTCCGATGACAAAACGGGGTTCAGATCTTACCTGGCACATGAATTTGGGGATGACACGATGAAAGCCAGAGCCCTTGTAACCAAACCCCTTCTCACCAGTGCACAAAGCACGGAAGTTCTCTGTTTAGATATGGAGACATTAATGCATAAGACAGTGTCTACGTTTATTTATAAGAAACACATTTAATGTGGAAAAAGATACTTACCGGCAGTCTTGGGTACAACATCAGCTCTCAGCTGTTTCAAAAGGAGGGGAAAACAAGAATTGAAATTAAGCTGATGTCCAAGCTTAGAATATGTGTGAATGTCAATGGACTTCTATTGTAGTCTCCTCAATGTTTGAGGAGATTCCCCCTTCTATGTAAAGCGCTTGGAGTACCCAGAAAAGCGCTTTATAAAAATAACAAATTATTATTATCAGATATTTTAAAGGTAATTAATGGTAAAGTAATTGGCCATTTTAAGAACATCATTTATATACATACACATCACTTTTACACTGACACTTAATGCAAAATTTTAAACTATGAAAACATAACCATGATCAAATATAGCTAAAATACTAATAATAAAATCATCATAATCATTTTTAATTATAACGCTCTTTATATTTAAACAATATCTCTAAGTTCTACAAATTCAGAAGGTAAAACAAAAGGACAAAAAAAACCCGCTCTGGTTAAAAGGTTGGTTTTAAGACCATGTTTAAAATCACGCGCACACACACGTTTCTTGTTAAAGTATGAAGGTAGTGAACTTTTTCGGTTTTAAAATGATTAAAAACAGGTTTCATAACTTTTAAAATACAAACACTCGCGTGATAAAGCTAGCGGCCTATTATGACGCTAGAAGACCCCGAGCAGGTTAATGACTTCCGCGTTTCTCTGCAAACGTAGATATTATATGATCGCGAGAGTTCACGTGCTGATAACTGCACAAGTGCATTCACTGGCATTTCTGCAGTACTGATTCAAAACGTAACGCCAGTCGAGCATTCATTAATTATTATTTGGGAAGAGGTTAAAATATGACAACACTGAGATGCAAACGATTCCGTTGCGATGGACGGCTAAACTCCGCTATTCACCCCTCCCTTTTCAAAATGGCATCTTGGGTTATGAAAAAACGGCGAAAATGGCGTCCGTGTAAAAAAAAAAAAAAACGCGTGCAGCGCTACACACGCGCAGCTTCAGCCCGCAATCACGGAAAACTCCGCCACGTGCGCTCAGCGGTCAGAGACAGCAGCTCGACTCATTCTGTCAGATTGACGGACAGCGTTCAACACTGTAGCTAACAGAGAGTTAACAGTGTTGCTGCTCGGCCAACAATTTCAAGATAGTGGTGCTAAACAAACATACTACACTCACGGCAAGCTTTTAAAAACCCATTCGATTTAATGAACCCGTCATGGAGACTGACATCCACCGCATTTAAGACACCTACCTCAATTACAATCCTCCCAGCACTCTTTCCATCGATGTTGATGTCAAAATAAACTTTGGGGTTGGACATGATGACAAAGAAAAAATCACTCTATATTAGAAGCTGGTCGTCGGAATGAATCTACAAAATGCCGCAGCTGAACGAGGAGGAGGAAGTGTGCGAGAACGGGATATATAGAAGCAGGCCTGCAGCCCTCGGAACCTATGAAGCCGTGGAACCGCTGAATGACGTGCGCGTTGTCCAATCAGAGGCGGCGCAGATGAATACGTTACCGCGGCGTTCGAACGCAAAGTTCAGAGGGAAGGGCGTTTGATTGACATCCTCATTGGCCCGTTAGAGTAGGTAGAAATTACGTTACTGCGTTCCATCCAATGGGCAACGAGGGAAGTGTGGGCGTGTACCATCGGTCTGTCATGGCGCGAGGGCGGTGGCCAACAGCTGAATTCGCCATTACAGCACAAAATTTTTATCACGGATTACTGTTTAGAGGATTTAATTTGTTGTTGTTTTTCTACATTTCCTAAATTATTATGTCCTTATTGATATTTAAACGGACTAGTGGGAGATACGAAGCGAAATGAGTCAAACAGAAAGCATTTCTTTCTCTCACAACGCTCGTCTTCTTGCATTACACACAACTTCCGGACACGCCCCCTGGTGTTCCCGCGTTTTGACACAACGCGGTGCTGCTCTGCTCTCCAAATAAAGCCAATGAAACGCAATGGGGCTTAAGTCTTTACTTATAAAACATAATGGAAATATTTCACATCTTTAGAAAAACAAATCGATTTCAATTGTACATGTTTAATTCAATTGATAGAACTTAATGATCCACCAACACATGACAGTCAAACATCTTTTTGAACAGTTTGATCAACAAGTGATGCTGGTTTCTCAGTTTCTCGTGATCATGGTCACAGATTTTGATAGTGAATTCATTTTTTTTCTCTTTCTAACAAATTCATAAACTCTGCTAGTTAACACAGAAGAGAGATGCATACAGACCCATCAATTATCTTTATAATTATAATAACAATTATTATATAATCAAAGATAAAATTGTATGATACACAAATGACTTCAAACAAACGAAAAAAAGAACAAAAGCACATCCGACGACTCCTGATGCTCCCTGTATTGTTAATATATAAACTGCACTTCGCTAACGGTGCCCAAAGAGCAATGATAAATAATAAAATCAGACAAGACCAGAATCGACAGCAGACTCATCTCCCCTCCACGCCGAGAAAGCAAGCGCTGAATGGAAACCGGGGGGGAATGAAGCGCATGTCTGACATGAGCTCTTGTCGTAGTGTTTAAAATGTCCTTTTTTCCATATGGGATTAAGAGAAAGTTCACATCTGCAACAATAATAATACTATATCTGTACATATTTCACATGAATCCCAATGTTTTCCTCAAGTATGAGTGCGGCCATAAACATTAGTCCATTTCCTGTTGTGACGCTCCCACCCACCCAGATTTGTCTCACTACGGGAAGGTGTTAGTCCAAAAAATGTCTGTGTGCATTTGTGTGTTTTATAACCTGTCTACACGGTGCTACTGGGCTGCTTGTGCTCGGTCTGGTTTCAAAGCTTCACACATTTTGTTGACAAAGAAAACTGATTTTCTACGATATAACAGCCCAAACTTGCATATTTAAGGGGGGGTGCAATGTGTCCGCAAGTGAGGGTGAGATTTGAGCCGAAGACGATCAAGGATGCTAGTCCTGTTTTTTCTAATGCTAGAAATCCAGACCTCGTGGCCTTAAGCCCACAGGGGAGGAAGACCGTTTTCAAAATGAACATTGAGAGGGAACGAAACTAACAAGAGACAGACGAAAACAGAGCACAGGGTGTGGCATAAAATTAGTTTGAGTTTGTGCCAAAACACACACACAGTGTGGCTTGAGGTGTGCGTATTTGTGAGGTTGTGACGATAGAAGACACTGCCTTCAATTTCCTTCGTGTGAAGGCAAATACGGTAACTCTTGAAGGGCTTGCTGTGGTGTGCAAAATGTAATAGTGCACTTTAATGCTACTGTTTAAGGTCTGACACATTGTGATTGCCTCTATTAGCATGTTTAAAAGGAAAAAGGCTACACTTGAGGTCTCCTTTAAGTAAAATTCACTTAAGATCAAGTCATTTGTGGTTTAAAACCATGTTACATCGCATGGAGCTAGCTTGTAGTCTTCTTTGTGCAGAAATAAAACTACCTGTTTATTAAGAGAATCATGTTTATCCGTGTTTGTTTTCTTCAAGTTACAACAGAGACACTTTGGCTTTCCCCGTGTGATTTCTGATGTGTAGTACTTTAGATCAGCACTGAAGTGAATTCCTCATCTAATTTAGATTTAAAACAGGAGCTGCGATGAAAAACAATGACCCACCCCACCCCACACAATGCCATTTACACCACACAAGTGAGATGAGGAGTCTTTCTACAAATGATTCGAGAGAAGAGCGGGAACTCTTTCTAACTGAAATTCACAATAAAATCTCGACAGAGTTCAGAGAAGCAGACAAACAGTAACATTGTCACAGGAGGAAAAGTAAAACAAAAAAAGATCTTCGTTGCACCTTCCCATGAGTCACTGCATTCAAGTCTCAGGAGGAAACAGTGCCAAGACGCAATCGGATATCTGTTATGCTTCCCAAAGCTCCCCTCGACGAGCCGGGAGTGTGAGGGGTCAGGGAGGCTGTGTGTTGGACGGCGATGTGCGAATGATGAATCAGCTCAGTTGCTCTCAAACAGAGAGAGCAGGTCATCGTTACTGTTGTTGGGCAGGTCTGGAGGACCCAAGTAGGACAGCAACTCATCTGGGTTTGTCAGCTCTGGGAGAAGCTGGAACACAAATAAGGAATTCTGGAGTTAAGAACCGTCCTGTGCAATACTAAGGACACTCAAAACACTGTTTATGATCATAATAATAAATACAACAGCTGGCTTTTCAAAAGACATTCGCAATTATTTACCTTGAAATTACATTCGAAGCAGAGGTCAGAGATTTTTTTGCACCGCCAAAGAACGTTTCTGATTTGTAAATGTAATGAGCATTTATTTTTCCATAACACTTTAAAAAACAGTTCTGTTTCCAACAGTGTTGGGAAGTCTGTGAATCAATTCTTTAAAATGTTTGCTCCATGAAGTATGCTCCAAGTGTATTTGTATGATAGCACTAACTGTAAAGTGACTGTAATGGGGTAATCAAAATAGCCTTTTTACTCAATTAGCCTAGTCTGTGCTTTTTTTTTTTTTTTAGTAAATGTAACGGTTTTAAAAGCATTATTTTTGTTTTTAGATCGCAATGTTACAATGTTAGAATGTAATGTGATTTTAACCCTTTTTGCACATTATATATGCCTACATGGTTACATTCAATTTATTTGTTTAATCCAAATATAAAATACCTAGATATGTACCGTATACCGCAAATCAGACAAAAAAATACAGAGATATGAATTTTTGGTCATATTGCCCAGCCCTACTTTGAAGAAACGTGCATTTGGTAATATTTCGCTCTATGCGCCCTCTTGTGGCCTCAGGAGAGAAGCCAAAAGTTTTTTTTTCTCTAACTGAATTTATGCCTTTTAAATTCGAATATAATTCGAATTTTGATAATATTTTAGTAAAAAATCAGAATTTAGTTTTTCGGCCCTAATGTACATGGAGTAAAATCCCGCAGGAACGGGCGGATGTGCTCAGCAAACATTTCATTTAAAGTGTTGACACTATGGCCAAAAGTCCTTGCTTTGATCTGGAATAGAAGAGTGATTCTGACTTACATCAAGGGCCGGCTCTGAAACATCTCCAGGTCCCCCGGGGCCCCCCAGCCCAAAGCTGTCTGTGTGCATCCGGGGATTCTGGGAGGAGTTGCGGGAGTGCATTGGTCCACCGGGGCCACCCATGTTGGAGTTACCATGGAGAGCTTGATGCTGCTGTTGTTGCTGCTGCTGCTGCTGCTGTTGAAGGGGATTGTGGGAAGGGTCCATGCGACTAGAGTGGGACATCTTTATTCAGGAGGGCAGGTGTAAAGAGAAAAAGAGACGGTCAGTGAAGCTAGAACAAAATGCCCAGTAATTTAAAGTGCAAACCTGTCTTGCGCTTCTTTTAGAGCAGGTGAGATGTGGTGCGAAAAGCAGCAGCTGCGAGTGACAGACAGGAACACTGCACTGTGCTGTCGCACACAGAGACATCTGAGTAGCTCTTATTCGCTGCAACATACGGGGACGACAGAAACCAAGAGGCCAGTAAAACACACTTAGGTATCCAAGGTGAGGGACATTTCAGTACAATACGTGTGCAGCACACCAGCTGCGTTTATTCAAGCCATATAGTCAAATACATGGATTTACACAATTATTTCATTTTGGCTTTTTTGATAACTAGTTGGTTGGTTAGATGGTTGGATAGATACAAACACAGATGGGGTAATAGATGCGTAGATGATGGATGAATGGACAAAAAATGAGTGAAGGATAGAAAGAAAAATGGACTAATAGAAAAATAGATGGACAAAGAGACACTGCTTCTGTCTTCTGTCTCATCTTCACTAAACACCAGTCCATAAATATTTGGACACTGACACAATTTTCATACTGCTTCTGTCTTCTGTCTCATTTCGGCTCATATAGCTTCTGTCTCATCTTCACCACCAGAACAGAATTGAAGTCTTCTGTCTCAATAAACACCAAAACAATAAAGATGAAATTGAAGTGCAGAATTTAAGCTTTAATTCAGGGGGTTGAACAAAACTGCTTCTGTCTTCTGTCTCATCTTCATAACAAAAAGCCACTTAGGACTGCTTCTGTCTTCTGTCTCATTACAACTAACACAGAGCCATTGGAAGCTTTATACACAGTCCCCCATCTTTAAACACCAGTAACACAGAGCCAGGGAAGCTATGCTCAGCATCACACTGCTTCTGTCTTCTGTCTCATCTTCACTAAACAAGTAACACCGAGCCACTGGACATGCTCAATAACTGCTTCTGTCTTCTGTCTCATCTTGTAAACAATAACACAGAGCCATAAATAAAATGTCTCATCTTCACTAAACACCAGTCTGGAAGCTTTTTCACACTGCTTCTGTCTTCTGTCTCATCTTATTAAACACCAGTAACACCGAGCCACTGGAAGTTGAGATCAACTGCTTCTGTCTCCTTCACTAAACACCAGCAGGCACTGACTGCCTTAAGTCTGTCTTCTGTCTCATCTTCACTAAAACTAACACAGAGCCATGGACATCACTGCTTCTGTCTTCTGTCTCCTTCACTAAACACCAGTAACACAGAGCCATGGAAGCTTTGCCACTGCTTCTGTCTTCTGTCTCATCTTCACTAAACACCATAACACCGAGCCACTTACTGCAGCTGTCTCATCTTCACTAAACTAAAACAGAGCCACTCAGTTATTGTCTCATCTTCACTAAACACCAGTAGCCACTGGAAGCTTGTGATCACACTGCTTCTGTCTTCTGTCTCTCTTAAACACCAGTAACACAGAGCCACTGTCTTTAGTTTTGTCTCATCTTAAACACCAGCAAGTGAAATGCACTGCTTCTGTCTTCTGTCTCATCTTCACTAAACAATAACACAGAGCCACAGGTTGATCACACTGCTTCTGTCTTCTGTCTCATCTTCACTAAACACCATCAGGAGATGGTCTCATCTTCACTTGGCCATTGCAGAATATTCTACTCCTGGGTTGATTTTGCTGTATGTTTTGGGTCATCGTAAACACCAGTAACACAGAGCCATTTGTATTATGTCTCATCTTCACTAAACAAGTAACACCGCCACCCAATCAACTTTGCTGTCTCATCTTCACTAAACATAACACAGAGCCACTTTGCTCTGATCAACTGCTTCTGGTTAGAGAGTATTTCCCTGTCTCATCTTCACTAAACACCAAAACACAGAGCCACTCACTTCACTGCTTCTGTCTTCCGTCTCATCTTCACTAAACACCATTCATCCATGATCACACTGCTTCTGTCTTCTGTCTCATCTTCACTAAACACCAGTAACACAGAGCCACTGGAAGCTATGCTCATGATCACACTGCTTCTGTCTTCTGTCTCATCTTCACTAAACACCAGTAACACAGAGCCACTGGAAGCTATGCTCATGATCACACTGCTTCTGTCTTCTGTCTCATCTTCACTAAACACCAGTAACACCGAGCCACTGGAAGCTATGCTCATGATCACACTGCTTCTGTCTTCTGTCTCATCTTCACTAAACACCAGTAACACAGAGCCACTGGAAGCTATGCTCATGATCACACTGCTTCTGTCTTCTGTCTCATCTTCACTAAACACCAGTAACACAGAGCCACTGGAAGCTATGCTCATGATCACACTGCTTCTGTCTTCTGTCTCATCTTCACTAAACACCAGTAACACAGAGCCACTGGAAGCTATGCTCATGATCACACTGCTTCTGTCTTCTGTCTCATCTTCACTAAACACCAGTAACACAGAGCCACTGGAAGCTATGCTCATGCATCACACTGCTTCTGTCTTCTGTCTCATCTAAACACCAGTAACCCAGAGCCACTGGAAGCTATGCTCATGATCACACTGCTTCTGTCTTCTGTCTCATCTTCACTAAAACAGTAACCAGAGCCACTGGAAGCCATGCTCATGATCACACTGCTTCTGTCTTCTGTCTCATCATCACTAAACACCAGTAACCCAGAGCCACTGGAAGCCATGCTCATGCATCACACTGCTTCTGTCTTCTGTCTCATCATCACTAAACACCAGTAACCCAGAGCCACTGGAAGCCATGCTCACTGCTTCTGTCTTCTGTCTCATCTTCACTAAACACCATCACACTGCTTCTGATCACACTCTTCTGTCTCATCTTCACTAAACACCACTGCTTCTGTCTCATCTTCACTAAAACACCGAGCCACTGGAAGCTATGCTCATGATCACACTGCTTCTGTCTTCTGTCTCATCTTCACTAAACACCAGTAACACAGAGCCACTGGAAGCTATGCTCATGATCACACTGCTTCTGTCTTCTGTCTCATCTTCACTAAACACCAGTAACACCGAGCCACTGGAAGCTATGCTCATGATCACACTGCTTCTGTCTTCTGTCTCATCTCACTAAACATAACACAGAGCCACTGGAAGCTATGCTCATGATCACACTGCTTCTGTCTTCTGTCTCATCTTCACTAAACACCAGTAACACCGAGCCACTGGAAGCTATGCTCATGATCACACTGCTTCTGTCTCATCTTCACTAAACACCAGTAACACCGAGCCACTGGAAGCTATGCTCATGATCACACTGCTTCTGTCTTCTGTCTCATCTAAACACCAGTCACTAAACACCAGTCTCATCTTCACTAACACCGAGCCACTGGAAGCTATGCTCATGATCACACTGCTTCTGTCTTCTGTCTCATCTTCACTAAACACCAGTAACACAGAGCCACTGGAAGCTATGCTCATGATCACACTGCTTCTGTCTTCTGTCTCATCTAAACACCAGTCACTAAACACCACTGCTTCTGTCTCATCTTCACTAAAACAGTAACACAGAGCCACTGGAAGCTATGCTCATGATCACACTGCTTCTGCTTCTGTCTCATCTTCACTAAACACCTAACACAGAGCCACTGGAAGCTGTCTCACACTGCTTCTGTCTTCTGTCACTCATCTTAACACAGAGCCACTGGAAACACCACTGCTTCTGTCTTCTGTCTCATCTTCACTAACACCGAGCCACTGGAAGCTATGCTCATGATCACACTGCTTCTGTCTTCTGTCTCATCTTCACTAAACACCAGTAACACAGAGCCACTGGAAGCTATGCTCATGATCACACTGCTTCTGTCTCATCTTCACTAAACACCAGTAACACAGAGCCACTGGAAGCTATGCTCATGATCACACTGCTTCTGTCTTCTGTCTCATCTTCACTAAACACCAGTAACACAGAGCCTGGAAGCTATGCTCATGATCACACTGCTTCTGTCTTCTGTCTCATCTTCACTAAACACCATAACACCGAGCCACTGGAAGCATGCTCATGATCACACTGCTTCTGTCTTCTGTCTCATCTTCACTAAACACCAGTAACACAGAGCCACTGGAAGCTATGCTCATGTCTCATCTTCACTAAACACCATCACACTGCTTCTGTCTTCTGTCTCATCTTCACTAAACACCAGTAACCCAGAGCCACTGGAAGCCACGCTCATGATCACACTGCTTCTGTCTTCTGTCTCATCTTCACTAAACACCAGTAACCCAGAGCCACTGGAAGCCATGCTCATGTCTCATCTTCACTAAACACCATCACACTGCTTCTGTCTTCTGTCTCATCTTAACACCGAGCCACTAAGCTATGCTCATGACCACTGCTTCTGTCTCATCTTCACTAAACACCACCGAGCCACTGGAAGCTATGCTCATGATCACACTGCTTCTGTCTTCTGTCTCATCTTCACTAAACACCAGTAACACAGAGCCACTGGAAGCTATGCTCATGATCACACTGCTTCTGTCTTCTGTCTCATCTTCACTAAACACCAGTAACACCGAGCCACTGGAAGCTATGCTCACTGCTTCTGTCTGTCTCATCTTCACTAAACACCATAACACAGAGCACAGCTGCTCATTCACACTGCTTCTGTCTTCTGTCTCATCTTCACTAAACACCAGTAACACAGAGCCACTGGAAGCTATGCTCATGATCACACTGCTTCTGTCTTCTGTCTCATCTTCACTAAACACCAGTAACACCGAGCCACTGGAAGCTATGCTCATGTCTCATCTTCACTAAACACCATCACATGCTCTGCTCCTGTCTTCTGTCTCATCTTCACTAAACACCAGTCACAGATGATGCTTGTCATGCTTTAGATCATGAGCTGCTCCAAGCCTTCTCCATACTGCTTCTGTCTTCTGTCTCTTTCACTAAACACCAGTAACACAGAGCCACTGGAAGCTTCATGATCCACTGCTTCTGTCTTCTGTCTCATTAAACACCAGTAACACAGAGCCACTGGTAGAGGTTGTCTCATCTTCATAAACACCTAACACCGAGCCACTAATGCTTTCACTGCTGTCTTCTGTCTCATCTTCACTAAACACCGTAACACAGAGCCACTGGAAGCTATGCTCAGAACTGCTTCTGTCTTCTGCTTTTCCAGAAGTGGTCTGGCTTTTTTAGATGTTTTTGGCAAAGTCTAATCTGGCCTTGTTTGCAGCTTGTGGTGAACCCTCTGTATTTGCTCTGGTGAAGTCTTCTCTTGATTGTAGACTTGATAGTGACACGTCTGCCTCCTGGAGAGTGTTCTTCTCTTGGCTGGATGTTGTGAACGGGTTTTTCTTTACCATGGAGAGGATTCTCTGAATTTTTATGTTGTTGAGCTCACCAGTGCGTTCTTCTTTTCTCAGAATGTACCAAACTGTTGATTTGGCCACTCCGAATATCCCTGCTATCTCTCTGATGGATTTGTTTTGTTTTTGAAGCCTAACAATTGTCTGTTTCACTTGTATAGAGAGATCCTTTGACATGATGTGAGTTCACTGCAACAGTTTCCAAATGCAAATGACACACTTAGAATCAACTCCAGACCTTTTACCTGCTTCATTTATGACATAAAAGAGAATGAAATAACAAAAGAATAGCCCACATCTGTCCATGAAACAGCTTTTGAGTCAATTGTCCAATTACTTATGGTCCCTTGATAAAGGGACGAGGTACATATTAAAGAGCTGTAATTCCTGGTATGGCGGTAGCACTTTTAGCTTAGCATAGATCATTGAATCTGATTAGACCATTAGCATGTCGCTCAAAAATGACCAAAGAGTTTTGATAATTTTCCTATTTAAAGCTCGACTCTTCTGTAGTTACATCGTGTACTAAGACCCATGGAAAATGAAAAGTTGTGATTTCTAGGTCGATATGGCCAGAAACTATACTCTCATCCTGGCGTAATAATCAAGGAACTTTGCTGCCTTACAATGATATTACGCAGCGCCTGAAAGTAGTTCCCTGCTATATCATACCTGGTTACCTAGCTGGGGACTACTTTCAGGCGCTGCGTAATATCATTGAGCCTGCTGCACCTATTTACATTTACATTTATCAGATGCTTTTATCCAAAGCGACTTCAGGCTATACATTTTTGTCAGTATGTGTGTTCCCTGGGAATTGAACCCACAACCTTTGCGCTGCTAACGCAATGCTCTACCACTGAGCCACAGGAACATCGTAACAATGGTACGGCAGCAAGTTCCTTGATTATTCAAACGTGAATGGAACCCAAACCTATTGACTGTAGATGATGGACAGAAAAAAATGGGTGAAGGATAGAAAGACAGATGGACTGATATAAAAATAGATGAATAGAATGACAGACAAACAGATAGATAGACAGACTATCAACTTCTTGTGGTGAAAATGTAATGAAAGGAAAACCCACCTGTCCTGACATCGGGTGTCCCACAGGTTTTTCAGGGGTAAGGAGGCCACTCGGCAGGTCAGACTGGTAGGAGAGGGGGGGTGGCCCAGAGGTAAACTCCCCCAGGTTCGGTGTGCCGGGGACATTGGGGAAATCTGAGAAGCCTGGTTGGTTGGAATATCCTGAGCCACCTGAAATATATGCAACAATATATCAGCTGGAGGTGAAAACGCATTGTGTCAAATACTCTATTTTGTATGACTAAATAATAGAGCATTTGACTGTGAAATGCTTACTGAAACACTTTCATGTTCATATAAATGCTTTTGTGGTCACTCAGAGCCTTGACGGTTGGATAAAACACCTACCTTGGCTAGGATAATCAGGCGTGCTGCTGCTGCCACCTTGTGGCATAGACTGGTAGGGCGAGGAGGCCGGGCCTAAAGCTGCAATCATCTCCATGACGCTGGGCAAGATCATAAGACTAGGGCTCAAGGTGCGACAGCGTTTCAGGGTAGGGCCGTCTGGGTCCTCTTTAATATGTATGTCTGGTTTCACCGGGACCGGCTTCCAGCTGCACACCGGATCAATGGTGATCTCCTCATAGTCCGAACTAAGCACAAGGAGAAAGTAGTTTAAGAAATAGCTGCAGCTAATAGTAGCCAAGAACCTTAAACCTTACATACAGAAACTGTACAATTTTTAAGGACCCAAACCTGACAATTCTGGCGCCATGAACCTAACAAAAATGGGTAAATCTGGCAATCGGTTCTGTCTTGGAAATGCTTATTGAACTTATAAGCAACAATGTATGCACTCTGACTCTGGGAAATTGTGTAAATGCCAGTCAATCATACTGAACATGCCTATTTCACTCAGCTCTTGCCATTTTTGTGTGCGGTATGCGTCACACGGTCAGGGAACAGTCCATGGACATGCAATTTACAGCTAAAAATAGGATCTCTGCATTATCTCTGCAATCCCAGTTTAGATGCTCCAGAGGATATATAAAAACTTACTTCTGGATGTAGATCAGAATGCCCAACATGTACTGGTCCACTTCTAGCCCCTCCAGAAGGGCTGTTTTACTGCAAAGAACAGATACGTTTGAAAAACAGTACAAAGATATATACCTTATAATACATACCATACACCTTATAATACATACCATACACCTTATAATACATACCATACACCTTATAATACATACCATACACCTTATAATACATACCATACACCTTATAATACATACCATACACCTTATAATACATACCATACATACCATACAATAATACATACATACATACACCTTATAATACATACATACACCTTATAATACATACCATACATACCATATACATACCATACACCTTATAATACATACCATACACCTTATAATACATACCATACACCTTATAATACATACCATACACCTTATAATACATACCATACACCTTATAATACATACCATACACCTTATAATACATACCATACACCTTATAATACATACCATACACCTTATAATACATACCATACACCTTATAATACATACCATACACCTAATACATACATACACCATACCATACATACCTTATAATACATACCATACACCTTATAATACATACCATACACCTTATAATACATACCATACACCTTATAATACATACCATACACCTTATAATACATACCATACACCTTATAATACATACCATACACCTTATAATACATACCATACAACACAATTTTTTTTAGGAATACACTTCAGAATGGCACAATACACAATATGATATTATTTAGGCAAATAAGATTAAGCCAATAATAAAAAAAATTGGCCAATTAATTTTTTTTACTAATATTAATACAAGCAATCATATTTTAATTATTAATATTAATATAGTATTCTTGTCTAATAAAAATTATATAATATTAAACATTTATATTATTATTAACAATAATATATAAATATTAAATTATACTATTTTGCCTATATAAATGACAAATAAAACATAAAAAAATGTAATCATTCATGTAAATATTGAGAAAAACATAAAAAAAAAAAGAAGTATATCCTGAATGCACTGTAAGTCGCTTTGGATAAAAGCGTCTGCTAAATGCATAAATGTAAATATTATAATTTTTTTAAGTGAATTTAGGCATCATAACACTATAATATACAGTACGAGAAATGCATATTCATTCTGAGATTTGTTATAGACTACATTTAGCACTCTTATTATAGTATTAGCATTTTTAGTAAGTTTAAGAGAATTTTGCCACAATAATATCAGTTATTACGATATGGATATACTGTGCATCCTAATCATTGTCTTAGTTTTAAAACAACAAAAATGCTATAGAGATGACCAGCTAAACGAGAAAGGTTCTTACTTGCACACAGGACAACGCCAAGTTCCTCTCTCACAGTTGAGCTGCAGGTATGATTCCAGGTCGAAGCACTGTGCACCAACAAAGACGTTATTTACCACAGACATTTACTTTACAAAGTCATGCGATTCAAACGCAAGCCAGCGGGCCTCCTCACCTGTATGTGTCTGCAGTCGTGGCCCCTGGCAGGAAGCTGGATGCGTCGGAAGGTGATCGGACACTTGAGCGACACCTTGATGGCCGTCTGTTCCACACCATCCTCGCCGTTAAGGCCGGGAGTTCCTGGGATGGTGCCGCTACTGAAGTTCCTCTTAACTACGGAAGAACAGAGCAGGATGAGTTGTACTTTTTCTGCTTTTATTTGATGAGAAATACAGTAATATTGAGAAATGTTATCTATTTGAATACATTTAAGAATGTAATTTATTCCTGTGATGCAAAGCCGAATTTTCGGAATCATTACTTCAGTCTTCAGTGTCACATGATCCTTCAGAAATCATTCTGATATGCTGATTTTCTCATTATTATCAATGTTGAAAGTTGTGCTGCTTAATTTTTTTTTGCAGAAACCGCAATACTTTTTTTTCAGGATTCTTTGATGGTCACAAAGTTCAAAAGGACAGAATTTTTTTTAGAAATAGAATTCTTTTGCAACATTATAAATATCTTTACTGTCACTTTTGATCAATTTAATGCATGCTTGGTAAATTAAAGTAGTAATTGCATTTTTTTTTTTTTTTTTAAGTGTGAGTAAAAGTGTTCACTTACTCTTAGTGACACAGTGCTCAGCTGGCAGGAGCCGCTTCTTCATCAGACCTTGAAGCACGGAGCGCACAGACGGTCTGTGAACCAGCTGCAGCACGAACAGATGAGACTGCAAGAAAAAAGAAACCGGAAATGAATGCTGACCCACATTAAAATCGTATTAGTAGGGCTGTTTGTAATTAAGCAGGCATTATGTGTGATGCGACTCTCTGTACTTACACAGCAGCAGGCCGTGACCGTTATCTGGATGGTGTTGCGTCCCGGCTGGCACACTTGCTTCAGGTAAAGGGGTTTGTGGGAGGTCTTATTGTCCCCGCGCTCGATGGTGAGAGGCGTGGCGTTGACGCTCACCTGCACCGATGCCGGCCAGTTAGTGTTCATCTGCCGGTCTTCATGGTGATAGCACTTAAACTGCAGCTCCAAGTCAGGCCTGTTAAACACATGATAGTTCAGATCACATGTTAAATATGAAAACACTGACAAACACAAAGACTCCTTGTGAAGCAACAAGATATGAAATGGTCTGACCTCATCATAAGGGTCTTATACACGGAGTCTCGCAGCTGGAAGACGTGGTTGCTGACAGCCAGGTTGTGCTCCAATCTAAAGGGCTCCAACACCACCCCGTCCCGTACAGGGAAGGTCAGGCGCAGGTCATCACTGGGGTTTCCTACAGACAGAAGAGTTTCAGTCACTGAGGTGCCACACAGCTTTCATTCATATCTCATACGGCAAGAAACAAAAGCATCTTATAAATATCGAAGACGCACCAAGGTTTTTTTTTTTCAACAGGCATACTGGACTATTTGTTGACACTTGTGTTTCAGTTTCTTGTTTCAGTTTAGCTTGTTTTAAAGCAAACAATGTCAAACTTAAACTATCCTACCCTTCACCCGATGCAGAGTTATTATCTATAACTAAAACTAATAAAATTGAACTGAAAGCTGTAATAAAATATAAGTATTAGATGAAAAACTGTTTGACGCCAAGTCAACATTTCAATTTTTTGTTTAAGTTGAAGTAATAAAATGACTAAAAAGAAAAGCTAAATATACATTTTACTAATAAAAATGACTAAAGTACTTATCAAGATCATTACAACTAAAATAAAAAATATTTAAAGCTAATTAAAATATTGATAAATACTATAGTAGTATGTAAATAATACTAATATAACACTACCTTTATGTGAAATAAAACAGCTTTATATAAAGTTTTCATTTTATATGATTGAGTATTATTTTAACTAATTTCAGCTTTTTTTTTAAATAAATTTTGGTATTGTGAATTTTTGAGTAAAAGAGCATTTGATGGAAAAAAGACAACTTTGAATCCATCAGGAATCTACTTGATTAGTGGTCTTTATATGACGTGGTTAAAATTGTTGAGCAAATTATTATATTTTGATAAAATATTATGAAGATTAACGTTTTGTTTTCTCTGGAACAACATATGCACATAAAAAACGTCCACAATAAAGACATTAAAATGTTTAATTCTGATTTCATGCCAACTTAAAATATCTGCCGGAAGTTTTGTTAATTTTTTCAGGTGTTGAAGAGGGTAAAAAAACATGTTTT
Source organism: Ptychobarbus kaznakovi (assembly GCA_027422405.1). Classification (NCBI taxonomy): domain Eukaryota; kingdom Metazoa; phylum Chordata; class Actinopteri; order Cypriniformes; family Cyprinidae; genus Ptychobarbus; species Ptychobarbus kaznakovi. The sequence continues at coordinate 1,949,265 of CM049796.1, read as the reverse complement.
CCATGTGATAAGCATTTAATGTGATAGCAAAACATTTTTATTTCCATTTACATCACAGAGAATTATAAACACATTCCAGAGATAAGAGGGGGGTGTTGGCTTGGCTGCAGTTCTGAGTGTTACCTGTAGGGGGCTGCAAAGAGTTAATGTTGGGCTTGACGTCATGGAGGAAGGGTGACTTGACATCTTGGCCAGGGGACAAATATGGGGTCATCGAACTGCCAGGGGTCATGGGAGGAGTGGGGTTTCCTGGGAGAGGAGAGCTGGGGTATCCTGGCATCGCACGTCCGGGCTGTGAAAGACAAGACGTGCACGCAGGCATTACAATCTGCGGCCAATTTACAGTCAGATTTTCATAGTGTGCAAAAACACATTCAGCTGAGTGGAGTTTGGACCCCGGCTACCAAAGTCCAATCGAGGTGCTCACACGAAATGGTGAAATATTAACTGTCAGCTCCTACCAACTCACGTTTCACCAAACACACATGCATGTGAGAGAGAGAACACCAACCCCGTTGACAGCGGCTTGGTTGAAGGTGTTGTACCCGGCTCCCGAAACTCCTGAAGACAGACTGCTGTGGCTGTTGCCCTGTCCGTTAAACTGGTCCGCCTGCTAAACAAACACAAATAGAGCAATTCAACCCTGGTTAAGCACAATTATAGGGAGCTTGGTGCAGTGCATTCTGGGATTGCTTCCTCCACAGAGATACATGGTTTAGAAATTTACCAAAAGAAGGTATCTAACATCTTAAATTTTCACTATATAGGCAGCACACTAGGTTTCGGAATGGAGCCTAAGCGTGCACTTGTTTAGTGCACACTACTGCGATATGACAATAGTGATAATCTACCCCTGTAATGACAATAGTGATAATCTACCCCTGTAATTCCAAACCCGGCATGGAATTTAAGCCACCCAGGTTGGTTCGCCTTTCACTGATACTTCCAAAAAATCTTTTCATGACTAGTTGCTTCTTTAAAGTTCACTGCCGTATTTGTCAGTATCAAATGCCGGTGTGTTTCTCTAAAAACGGCAGCCTGTTTTTCACTAATAACAAAAGGAACCTGTTCTTTGGGAAACACGATACCGCTTTCAGTGTGTCACAATTTGCAAGTGAAAGCTTTCTGACAGCTTTCAAACTGAAAAATATGGCTATAAATAAAATATGATTATGAGTTTTAGAAAGTACCCAAATTTGGTTACTAGGGTGGCTCATGTCTTAACAAGCAGGTAATGAGGTGTCATCTGTACATGCCTAAGTGTTATACTTAAGGTTTTTTCCAAATCCTAACTGTAATTATGAGCAATAATACCGATGATCTTTGTACCTTGTAGTACTGGTTGGGGTTTCCTGGTCCTGCAGGATACTGGCCCATATTGGGTTGCTGGAGGGGCATTCGGTGGGTTGGGTAAGACGGGGAAGGAGCGGACCGCTGTGGTCCAGGGCCGTGGTACTGCATGGGCTGGCCTGGGTACGGGCCCCCACCTCCCATCCCGGGACCGTACTGCTGACCCGGAAATCCCTGAAAGAAAGGAAGAACAGAACCAAATTGTCAATACTATTCTCATTTTTTGGTCTAAATTAGATTTACGTTAAAGACAGATGTTTTGAGGAGTCAACATCTAGTTTCTAACCATAACAAAAATCCATTAATTTTTTTTAGCTTTGTTCCAATATCTAACTGTACTCAACTAGCTATGTGATCTCAACATGTCAGCCACCATAATGAGGAACCACACTAATGCAGTGTTATTCTTAACTACAACAAAAACTAGTAGAAGTCATTTTTGTTAAATAAAATAAATATGCAAGATGAAAAACGTAAAAAAAAACACCTTCAAAGATTTTTAATGCTGCTTTGGCAACTACCTGAAATAAAATGCGCTTAAGTATTAAAACTGAAAATAATAATAATAAAATAAAAATCTAATTTGCAAAGCACAACAAATTTACTGAAATCTAAACTAAAATTAAAATGCAAACCAAAAATATAAAAATAAAAGTCAATCCAAAATACTGATAAACACTATAACAGTATTGTGTTCAAAAGTTTCTAGGGAGCTGCTATGTGATCTACAGCCTACACAGGCAGCCTCCTAACTGAAAGAAGTCCTAAAACTTCATAAGTGACTGATTTAGAACACACTACAAATGAAGCAACTCACAAACCCTTGCCAAAACCCTTGAAAGTTATGACATACAATTAGTTTTGGTAGAATACAGCTTTAGTTATGATCCAATTAGTTGTGTTCTGTGATGTTATTTTCTTCATAAGCAGTTTATTTTATAATAGTGCATTATACAATAAAAGTAATGAGGTATTTATTAACCAACACTTTATGTTGTGGAATAAATTATAAACAACATCTAGGATGACTTTTCCACAGCTCATAATGAATTATGACATTGTCTGTAAATGATACAAGTGCATCTTAGATTCTCATAGCTTTCGTGTCAGGAACAAGTCTGAAGTCAGATAAAACTAACTAGGTTTTGGAACAGAGCTACTGTGACAGATCAAGTTGGTGAATTTGAGTCTTCACTCACGTCAGAGTTGTAGGGGCGTTTCATGCCCTGCTGGTGGCGCGGAGGACCCTGCTGGCCTCCAGGGTAGACAGGATGCTGCTGCAACCTCTGGCCCTGCTGTGGGTACATGGGTCCCATGGAAGGGGGTCTGGAGCCGACCATTCCAGAGGGGGCCATGCCGGGCGGGCCCCGGGGTCCGGAGTGCGACAGGAACTGGGTGTTGTAAGAGGAAGCACCACCCATCTGCAGAACAACACAGAGATCCACACCCATCAGAACCAGAGCTGGGTAACAATGGCTGGAGACATGCCTGTCGCCGTGACTTATGGCCGTCAGGCCCTGGGCATGAAAGGGAAACGGCAACTAGGTCACCACCGTAAACAATCAAAGTCCTGTGTGGCCGTGATGTCTGCCGTCTAAACCCAGGCAGACAGGCGGCATGTGAAATCTGCTGGAGAAATGAGGGGAAAATACTTTGCTTTTTTTGTTCCAATAATTAAAGCCATGTTTTTGGAATCAAAGCTTATTCATATGCATTCATCCAGCAGGGGGAAAATTGAGCGCAATGAAACCAGAGGTTACTGTGTGTCACACAAGATAGTAATTGCTGAAGTGCAAAGCATTTCCCCCAAAAATGACGCAGAGTTTGCGCCAATCAGAGTAATGGCATGAAAAAACATATTAAACAAGGGGACATGATTCATGACTATAACATATAAGCATGGCGAGATCTATTCCAGTGACCTTCCCTTTAGTGCTGTTCACCGCAACAAAGGTCAACCGCACAAAATGTAAACACAAACAAGTCAAGTCCCTTACAGGCCCATAGTTCAGCTCCTGGTTTTGCTTCTCCTGTATCGCAGCGACAGTTGCTGTGGCGGTGGCCGTGGCTGTGGCAGCGGCTGCGGCCACGGCAGCTGCAGCAGCCGCTTGGGAGAAGTCGGTGGGCTGGCGGACTCCGTGGGGCGGCATCCCAAGGGAACCCCCTCCGTTATTTGGGTAACTAAAGAGGACAGACAGAAGATTACGACAGAAGGTTATGAATTGCATTGCATTCATGTCATAAAATAAATTTAACAACGCTGCTTAATAACGTGACCCAGCATATTAGTAGAACGTAGCATAAGTGGAGCTGATTATTCACGTTGTCGTGGCAGCAAAGTGTTGGTCTGGTGAGCCAAGGGGGAAGCTGACTGCTCAGAGTCAGTGATTCACAAGATTTATTGCGATGCAAATTGATCTTAAGGGACGCCAGCGTGCGTGTGTGTTTCTGTGAGTCAGCGCAGGGGTGGGACGTTACAGCACACACATCCCCCACCAGCGGTGACGTCCACCGGCTGCCTGACGTCACGCAACTCCCACGAGGAGCTGAGTCGACACTGGAAAATATTTGCATTCCTCACCTGCCCCCATATCCAGGCCCGGCCGAGTATCCCCCGCTGGGCCGCCCGTACATGCCCTGCTGCATGAAGCCCTTGTTGGGCTCGGGGTAGCCCTGCTGGCTCATGAACTGAGGGGAGTTCATGCCCGGGCTGTTGCCAGGCATCATGTGACCACCAGCTGAGTTTCCGCCTGGACCCATGGGTGCACCAAAAACCTGCCAAGGAATTTTTTGATTAGTCATGAATGTAATTGAACATTTTTTGTTAGCAATTATTTGCTGACACGGGACAGGATTGGATTTTCTTACATATACATATTCACAAATGTATATATATTTGTGTTACATACATTCATACAGTTGAAGTCAAAAGTTTACATGCACCTTGTAGAATCTGCAAAATGTTGATTATTTTACCAAGTAAGAGGGATCATACAAAATGCATGTTATTGTTTATTTAGTACTGACCTGAATAAGATATTTCACATAAAAGATGTAGTCCACAAGAGAAAATAATAGTTGAATTTATAAAAATGACCCGTTCAAAAGTTTACATACGCTTAATTCTTAATACTGTGTTGTTCTCTGAATGATCCACAGCTGTGTGTGTTTGTTTAGTGATAGTTGTTCATGAGTCCCTGGTTTGTCCTGAACAGATAAACTGTTTGCTGTTCTTCAGAAAAATCCTTCAGCTCCCACAAATTCTTTGGTTTTCCAGCATTTTTGTGTATTTGAACCCTTTCCAACATTGACTGTATGATTTTGAGATCCATCTTTTCACACCGAGGACAACTGAGGGACTCATTTGTAACTATTACAGAAGATTCAAACACTCACTGATGCTCCAGAAGGAAAAACATGCATTAAGAGCCGGAATTTGAAGATCAGGGTAAATTTAACTTAATTTGTCTTCTGGAAAACATGTAACTATCTTCTGTAGCTTCTGAAGGGCAGTACTAAACGAATATGATATTTAGGCAAAACAAGAACAATATACACATTTTCATTCTGTTCAAAAGTTTAGCAGATTCTGCAAGGTGTATGTAAACTTTTGACTTCAACTGTACATGCATATATAATATACATATACATATATATTGTCTTTGATGTTTATATTATTACATAGTTTACTTGAATTATTTCAGGAAAACATGAAGCAAGTTGTTTAATTGAGAAATTCTTAATTACATATAGTAATGAAGACATATCAATTACTTACAAATAAATGAAATGTCTCTCTCTCTTCCTTTCGGCTTGCTCCCTTTATCAGGGGTTGCCACAGCGCAGTGATCCGCGTAACCGATTTAACTGGTTTTATAAAGTCTTAAGAGTTAACTCATGACAATCATGCGATTGATTGTGATTAAATATTTTAATCGATTGACAGCCCTGATATATATACACTGTATATATATTATATTAATACACAGAGCCGTAGTTCACTGACATGCTTCACAATTCGCGCTCATAAATCGCAGATGAATCGCCTGCGATAATGAACATGATATTGCGCAGCTTGTCAGTGAACTACGGCTCTGTGTATTAAATGGCGCTCCATCTGAAAGCAGGTGATGGAGATTTATTACTAATCACGTAACCGGCTTTACTGACGAGATGCGCATGACAATCGCATGTGGTATATCGTGCAGCCCTATATATATATATATTTTTTTTTTTAAATGTATTCATTCATCAAAAAGTTACTTAAAAAAACAAAAAAACATTGTATATATATATATAAATACATTTGAAATAAAAGCAGTGTGTTCAATAGCATACTAGTTATTGCTGGAGTTTGGAAATTAAGAAATTTCACTGTTATCAGTTTTGAGTCAGACGTGACCAAAAATTTTTTTTTTTTTGAATAATTAAAAAATGAATATTATAATAATAAATTAAATCAATAAATAATTTATAATAAATAATTTTGCAATGAAGTTTATATATATTTAAGTAATTAATATTTATGAATTACTATATTTAATATTTCTCAATTAAAGAGGAACTGCTCTGAATGATCTGTTAACTGGTTCTGATGATTCACAGACAACAACAAGAATGTTTTGTTTGAGAACCAGACATGAGCAGGACACCCCTGGAACACGCCGTGCTTTCTCTGAGGTAAACAAGCTGGTGACATCATTCTTACCTGGCTGTGTGAAGGATTGGTTACCCCCCACACTGTGGTTACCACAGAGAGGGAGCCGGCAGGCTGATTGGGGCCCTGTTGCCAGGGGACAGGATCATATGGGTAAGAGGCGTCACTGTGGGGCGAGAGAAACACACGGACACCGGGGTTATTAATACATCTGAGTGCTTCCTGTATAAAACGCCCTTAATTCACTTCTCACTGATCCGCCTCGCATTATCCACATTATATTCCATCTACGTCTTTTGTGCTGCTATGATATCAGCATATGGTGTGAAGTGTGAGTGTGAGAGAGAGAGACTATCTTTCTGCGACTTCAGACGTGCCACAGCCACATGCTCTGGAGGTACTCGGCACAATGTTTCCATGGCGACTCCACAGTCACTTAGAAACAGGAAAGAGTAACGATGCCAAGGGAGAGGGGGGGGGGGGGTGAGAGAGTAAGTGTGTGTGTGTGTGTGTGTGTGTGTGTATACTGTTTTCTGTGTAACTGGATCAAACCAGATCGCTCTCAATAATCGCTCGCCATCTTTCCATAATTAGCCAAACTACATCACACGCTGATTAGAACAGGGACCTTAGTTAGAGTCCATCCCATATTTAATTTGACTTGAATGACAACAAGGCTGTGAGGGATGCATGTTGTGAATCAGTTGGAATGTTATGTACATCGTTCCTCTTGAAAGCATGCAAGTATTAGACCTGAAATAAACATTAGAAAGACTATCAGGCAACCAGCAAAAATTGCACCTAAATCTGCATTTTAGGGACTGGAAAAAAGGATGAGAAAAGAGGCCAAAAACAAAAAAAAAACAATATTCGATAACACTGAGTTGGCTGGTAACTTGTTTTATGACCTGAAACAATGCATGGTCAAACCATAGCATGCAAACGACACTCAACACTGGCTGGTGCAAGTGACATGAGGGAATCATATTTTAGGAAAAACAGAAATGGTGGCAAAAAACATCAGTGACTGTCATGCATCTTCAAAACAACTTGAATAATTGATCATCAGAAGTTCAGCCAAGAAGCCAAATGCATATTTTATTGTCGTCGTAAATCCAAAACCAAAGGAAAACAGACACTACCATTCAAAAGTCTCAGGCTCATTTTTTTTAATATAAAATGGATAGTTTTAATCCAACAATGATGCATTAAATTGATCATAAGTGACAGTTAAGACATTTATAATATTCCAAAAGATTTCTATTTTTATAAAATTATGTTCTTTTGAATCTTCTACTCATCAAAGATTCCTTAAATTAGTCACAGCTTCTACAAAAACTCATAATTATGCAGAAAATTCAGCTTTGCATTACACGAATAAATCACCATTTTAAATATATTAAAAATATATAGCTACTACATAAAAATATATATTACATATTTCTTTATTACAATATAGAAAAGTTATTTTAAATAGTAAAACATTTCACAATATTTATCAAATAAATGCAGCCTTGATGGGCAAAAGAGACTTTTTAAAATAATTTTAATTTAAACAAGTCAAAAAGGGTGAGTTCACTAAATGAGCTCTAAATTGTCTTGTTTTTGTCAGTTTCAACAGCGATTTAATTGCAATACTGTGATGCACTGCAATATTTTGAATAAAGTGACTTAAAATACAGTTTAATGGCCAGTAAATCATCTCGGGTCACTACTCATTTGTAGGGGAGCCAAAAACCTTGGACACCGAATGGGAGCATTCCAGGTAAAACTTATCCAAGCGGCAACAGCTCGGCTGTATCAAGAAAACGAAACCTGCGAGGGTTTATCGAGTGATAACTGGCTCTGAACAGCTTCTCACCCGAACTGACCCGAGACACCTCAACCCCACTGCCACATGAAAGACTCCTCTCTTTAAAGCCCTCGAAGAAAGCCGAGATCCCCTTCTTGACATATTTCCACCTCGACCTGCTGGCCTGCAGCCCACAGGATATTGAGCTTCCAACAAAGGCTCAAAGCAAGAGTCTCGTTGAGGCTGGTCATTGCACTGCCGGGGCAAATAAACAAACCATACCATTCCATAGGAGGCAGAGCTTTCTCTTAAAGTTCTTCTGCAGGAAAACCACCAGATACCCCTGCTCTCTGAAACAGGAAACTGGGGTTTCAAAGCCAAATCCTGCAGCAGCCAATCAGCAGCTGAGACACAAAGCAGCCAATCAAAATGTAAAAAACCCAACACTTGTGCAGATTGAAAGCTCAGTAAATGAGAGAAGGTGTGGGCGCGAGGATTCAGTTTGGGGATGCATGTGCCGCTGCAGGCGATTTATCTTCAACTTCCACTTTTTTCACATGTTCAGACTGTTTGATTCATTATCGCTTCTAAAGCAACATAATTCCCTTTATGTGCTCAAATATCAGTAAAACTCATGCCAAGTACACCTACCTACAGGAGCCTGCAGTACATCCTTTACTAAATATTTAAAAGGCCAAATTACTATGAAAGCTCTACCTGAAAGTACCAAGAGCACATGAAGCAACTGGGTTGTACATTTATCTTCACTGGTGTGAAGAATTAACCACTCTTAAAGAGCTAATTAAAAAATAATAATAATTCTGTCATGTCATTCCTTTACTCGGTGGAACACATAAAAATAGATGTTAGGCCGATTGTCCAAGCAGCATTTTTCCAAACCATGAAAGTGATTATTAAATATATTACATGCATTTATTTATATACATATATATAATACACATTTTAAAATGTGACCCTGGACCACAAAAACAGTCACAAGGGTAATTTTTTTTTATTGAGTTTTATATACATCTTTCCATTGATGTATGGTTAGTTATGATAGGACAATATTCGGCCGAGATACAACTCTTTGAGAATCTGGAATCTGAGTGTGCAAAAATATCCTTAGCAATGCATATTACTAATACAAAAATTACGTTTTGACATTTATGGTAGGAAATTTACAAAATATTGTCATGGAACATGATCTTTACTTAATATCCTAATGATTTCTGGTATAAAAGAAAAATCTATAATTTTGACCCATACAATGTATTGTTGGCTATTGCTACAAATATACCCCAGCGACCTAAGACTGCTTTTGTGCTCCAGGGTCACAAATGTATTTAAATAATTCAAATAAATAACTATATTATAATATGTGAAATATAAATTATATATGAAATCGATTATAATGCATATATTTTATAATAATTATATAATATAAAATCATAAATTAATATATGTAATATATAATTTTAATACATTTACAATAAAACTAAATATACATATAAACATAACTATATAAACAATTAGGGATAAACTATTTAACTTTGTATGTGCCATTTATGCTGCTGTTCACTTTCATTTTACGGATAACATCATCTTTGACATTCTGCTTCACTTCCCTTTGTGTTCCACAGAAGAACGTCAGTCATGTGTTTGAAATGACATGAGGGTGAGTAAATTATATTCGTCAATTTGAATGAAACCTGGGCTTCCATACCACCTCAGCAGTGCCACAAACTGATCACCTCCATGCCACGCCGAATTGAGGCAGTAATTAAAGCAAAAGGAGCCCCTACCAAGTATTGAGTACATATACAGTAAATGAACATACTTTCCAGAAGGCCAACAATTCACTAAAAAAAATGTTTTATTGGTCTTATGAAGTATTCTAATTTGTTGAGAGTGAATTGGTGGGTTTTTGTTAAATGTGAGCCAAAATCATCACAATTAAAAGAACCAAAGACTTAAACTACTTCAGTCTGTGTGCATTGAATTTATTTAATACACGAGTTTCACAATTTGAGTTGAATTACTGAAATAAATGAAGTTTTCCACGACATTCTTATTTATTGAGATGCACCTGTATATTAGGGCTGTCAAAAAAAATATTGATTTTCGAATATTCTAAAATTACTGATTTTAAAATAAAAATCCACATTCGAATGCAAAACGCTGCATTTATTGCATTTTCTAGAGGGACATCTATCATCGTTGCACTCGCGTCTCACACAAGAGAGCCCAAAGCCATGTAAAATTAATGTAAGTTCAACTTAAAAAAAACATGTAATTACTGGATTAAGAAATTAGCTTGCTAACGAACGTGCATATTAACAGCGTAAACATGAACCTTGTGATCATATGATTAAATGTTAATAAGTTACGTGTATCAGCAATGATACATCTGAGTTTAAAGCTGCTCTGACAGAAAGGCTGCGTGTGTCCTGACAGAGACGCGCTGTTTTGAGCTATGTGCTCTTTTCCTAAATGCATAACTTACATTTCACAGGTATATTGTTCTCCATCTGTAAATATTATAAAGCCATGGACAGATTTCCATTTTGTTGTCAGACATGCATGAGCTTTTGATTTGTGATTTTCCGCTAAACTCCACAGACTTGGTTCTGAACGCGCGCCGCCGCGTGCATGCGCGCCAAACAGACAGAGTGCAATGAAATAGGAGCGCAATAACTCTGACTAAAATATACATTTTGCTGAAATGTTTGTAGTTGGACATTTTAAACCTACAAGTAAGTGTATTTGTATGAAATCACTAACTGTAAAGTGACAGTAATGGGGTAATCAAAATAGCCTTTTTACTCAATTAGCCTAGTCTGTGCTTTTTTTTTTTTTAGTAAATTTTACTTTGCTTTAAAAGCATTATTTTTGTTTTTAGATCGCAATGTTACAATGTTAGAATGTAATGTGATTTTAACCCTTTTTGCACATTATATATGCCTACATGGTTACATTCACTTTATTTATTTGTTTAATCCAAATACAAAATGCAGAGATATGTACCGTATACCGCAAATCAGCCAAAAAATACAGAGATATGAATTTTTGCTCATATTGCCCAGCCCTACTTTGAAGAAACGTGCATTTGGTAATATTTTGCTCGATTCGCCCTCTTTGTGGCCTCAGGAGAGAAGCCAAAAGCTTTTTTTTTCCTAACTGAATTAATGCCTTTTAAATTCGAATATAATTTGAATTTCGATAATATTTTAGTAAAAAATCCAAATTTAGTTTTTCAGCCAATTTGACAGCCCTACTGTATATATTGGTACTTCACCTATAGTGTAACATCAAGAACTTGTTTTTCTCTCCAAATAACCATAAAGCACTCTTTGGGACCCTTAAACAGCTTCAAAGAAGCAAAACACAACAAGCTAACTGACAAAAGGAAAAAAAACACAATTAAACTGCACGCCAAGGCTAATCTCATCCAGATAAGGCTGCAAAACAATAAAAAACGCATTGCTTCCTTGAAGCGATTCCCAAATAGTAGTTAAAATATGCAAAATCAACAATCAAAACATCAGCGCTAGGGTGCAGACTGTTAGGTGCAGCGCTCAGGGAAGCAGGTGTCAGTTTGAGGGGGCTTTGAGAGTTCAGAATGCCGTTAGAGAGGAAACAGTGGGCGTGAGTCACACTTTGACTCGCAGCTGCACTGAGCTGACGTGCAGGAGCTACTGACCTGTGTGGCGTTGGAGGCAGGGCAGGTTTCATGGAGTTGATGGGGTTCATCGGAGGAACCTAGGGGTCTATGGGACACCCCGAATCTCCTCAACCTAGCAGGCAGTCTGCAAAAGAAAGAAAGAAAAAAAGAAACATTAGACTGACAGCACTCAATCAAAACAAAGGCTCCGTTACGCTGTGACTCACTGAGGCAGACACGTAACGCTGCTGTAGTGGCTTTAACCAATTTCATTTAGAGGGCTCTCGGATGGCTGTGGTTCTACCCAGAGGCACGAGGGGTTAATCAACAACTGACTGCGCCAGCACATCTTTCTCTGTGCTTTGATAGGGTGGGTTTTGCAATCGCTTCCTCGAGTTAGAGCTTTCCACCAATCACAGTTTAAAAAGCAGCCAGTACCACACACAAAGGAGCGAGATTTGACAGCATGTGGCATCTCTCGGGCTGCTGCACCGCAGTCGAGAGAATCTCGAGACAAAAGCCAGTGCAAAGCTTGAGCTTTAAAACAGAGCGACGGGTCGCAACGGTGCATGACCCGAACGCTACATCTTACTGCAGGATCCTCGCACTCTGCGGCGCCGGGAGAAGCCAGGGAAGGAGGGAGAGAGGGAGGGAGTGAAGGCTATTTATAGCACGATTTGATTTCAAAAAGAAAAGAGAGATGTGGAAACATGGTGGTTCTCATGGTCGCCGCTGCCACCGCTTTGAGATCCGAGCCCTCTGCGAAGATAACACCTTCAACCCCGCTCAATTATTTAAGCCATCGGGGAGCTTGTTCCGACCAAAGAGGGTGCTTCTTTGTGCATGTGCGTTTAGATTGTACAACATTAATAATGACAACAAGACCCCCTCCGCCCCACCCCACTGCCTCTCCGTCTGTCTCCGCTCTCAGGGGTGAAGCTTGATTAGCACACATGCTAATTTGCCGCCAACATCAGTGGCTGTCAGTCCCCCTACACCCCTAACACTCTCTCCACCCCTCAACATCCCTCTCCGCTTCCATTTTCTTCTTCTTCCTTACAGATTTAGGTCAGACACCCCACAGCTTGAAAATAAAGGTGGATGAATGCGGCTGCGTCGAGGGGGGCTGCAGGAAGAGTCATTCAGAGGAGTGACAGAGTTGATCAGAGAGAGGTTCACCTACAGGGATAATGAGAGGATCGAGCGGAGGATGAGAAAGGGAGGTGGGCGGCAGCGACAAAATGAGATCCTCCATTGTCGTGTTTTGATAACCACTTGACTGAAGCAGGCTTAGCAATATTTACATGCTCGCGTGGCCATTTTCATTAGCAATTACACCAGCTCTGTCCGTGTAAAGAGACGTTTATTACACTCGTGTCAGATTTCAGCCTCTTTGCAATGCTATACTGAAGGATTTGTCTATTTATGGTTTGTGCATGTTCTAACAACTAGGTATGCATATTATATAGGTGAAGACCAAAAACGACCCCCTCCACCACTACCAACATAATTCTCCTCAGAATAACCAGATTATATGGAATAATAGGTTGTATATATCTCAACGTTGATTTGTATATATATATATATATAATAAATCAAATGAACTACAAATAAAATTAGTTTTTTCATAAAAAAACATAGCAGTATCTGCAATGGGTGCAAAAAGTACCAAATTTGTCCAAAGCATAGGAATGAAAATAAATTTAGAAAATATTGACCAAGATCACATGCAGAATTGCATTTCAATCTCAATAACTGGCTAAAAGATTTCTAAATGTCTTAATAAAAAATAAATACATCAAGATGAATCTATTACTTTAAAAATTACATATTTATATATCATATCAATTGTCTGATCAAATAAAAACTCAGTGTTTGCCCTTGCAAAATTCACTGCCACAATTCTAGGACAGCAGATGCTAGGGCACTCTGGGTTGATTTCTTACTGGTCCAGGGCAAAATAGCCCAACCTCATTTTTCTAGATTTGATAAAAGGCCACTAATAATTATTAGCTCTCTGCATCAAGCCAAAATGCCTGTTTACTACTTCTGATTTCTGGAGCTTGTCTTTATGAAACACATTACCTTATAGCTCTCCAGATTAATTAACCGCTGAGTGATGAGCATTGATGTTGTTTAATTAGCCCAGTGCAGCTCAGCCCTTAATCTCTCATATTGGAACAGTCCTTCAGTGAAGGAGCATCTATTCAAACAGTGGACAACCGTAATCCATCCGCTCTAGAAACACGATACGGTGCCTTGTGAAGAACACACACAGTTAAAGACCCCATGATGTGGCTTGAACACCGTTTGCTTTCCTGTGTTTAAATTTCCTATTGCAACAAAGTTTAAGTCACAGCCACGCAACCAACGTAACATTTTCATTCTAGAGAACATTAAATAATTGTACACGCCCCTGAGTGCAAGAGTCATCATCAAAAATGTGTGTCCGTTTCCCCAGTAGAGAAACGAATGAAGTTGAAGTGAAGTTCAATGAAGTTTTTGGAATCAAGCCACAAAAGTTCAATTCAAACATGAGGTCTTTTAAAACATACCCACACACCAAAGTAAACATCTCAACACCACACACGTGGCAAGCACAACCACGAGCCAAGGTTTGCTCAAAGCATCACACACACTCTCTTGAAGTACCAGGTCTTTTTTTGTGCAGTGAAATAACGCGGTTCAGCATCTTTGCTTATTGCTTTCCCTTCACTGTGTGATGGATAACAGCACAAACCGTTCTTGCCCTGGAATGAACAGAACACACTGTTCTTTAGTGCTGGGCTCCATCTAACCCCCTCCTCCTCTCTTTTCCTCAAGTTCCACCCCTGGCCTGCAGTGACCCGTTCCTGCTGGGCTTCCCTCCCTTTCTCCAATGCCTCCAACACGTGGGTCATCCTTTCTTTCTCGTACAATTTCCCTCGCTTTAAACTTTCTCTACCCCTCGTGGCACATCAAACACACAGAGTCTCTTCCTGCACCCATCAGACAGGACCGTTCGGTCTGGGACAGCACGGCAAGACGCACCACAGGGGTGTGACCATTTAGGGCACAAAACGCCTCTGCTTTTTTTGCCAAACAGCACACAAAAGCTTGCAGGCCTTTGATTTCTGACAGGCCAGAGAAATGCCTGTGCGTCAGCACTCTTGAAATGAAGTGCAGATTCAGCTCTCTACAGGGACTGCGTTTTCAGAAGACAGAACCTGAACACAGCACAGGTTAAGAGAGTATTCGAGGAACCATCAAGACTGGGATAAAAAGGACTATCGATCTGCACCTGAATTCGCATTTTTTATCACTTTTTACGACGTAGCATCCGATCCTGCACTAGCCGACTGAGGGATAGCTTTTTCCCTCAGGCTATCAGGACAATGAACAGTCAGAAATAATACACCCTACTACATGCTCCCACTTTACGGTATGCCATGCACAGCACTTTAACACAGTTCAACTGGACTACACGCACACACTGCACTAATACAACAACCTATCTGCTACCACTGGATACCATCCAATGCACATCCATGACATTGCGTATCCGGATTATGTATAATCTGTTGCACCTTCACATATTATTGTGTATTATTGTGTGTATATATGTGTACATAATGTAGAATGTGTACATACGGTGTATAATGTGTATTGATAACTGTAAGTATGTCTAATAGTACACTGTGTGTACTGAGTATATGTATGTGTATTCTGCACATTGTCATCTGTATAAGTCTGTAAGTATGTACTGTCTATATGTAAATTGTTTCTGCACTGTCTGGAGCACGCTCTCAAGAATTTCACTCACCAAGGCACATGTGCTGTGGTCATGTGACAATAAAAGTGATTTTGATTTTGATTTTTGAAGCTAGAATGTGTGTTTTCTGCATCACTAGCAGCACCAAATGGAATGAACAACTCTGGCTCAAAGGTGTGAGTTTGCAACAGAACAAACAATGGAGGCAAGTAGAGCTTTTGGGGAAATTATTTTCACAATCCTTTTTGGTGCTGCTAGTGTCACAGAAGGGATTTAAAAAAATAGTTTTATATAAATGTTAATAACAACAACAATAATAATTATATTAGTATTGTTATTACTTGTTTTTTATATCATTATTGTATTTTTGTTTTGGATAAATGGTAATAAAAATAAAATTACTAATAAAATAATTATTAATAATTATAATAAATTAAAATAATCTTAAAAATAATAAAATATATGAATATATATATATATATATATACACACACACACACACATAAATATATTATTTTTAAAGAAACAAATAAATAAAAATAGTAAATGTCCTCCAATCCAAAAGTTAGATCAAATCTATGAACAATGAAAGCAAAGCTAAAGAAACAACTTCAACAAAAAAAGCCTGTTTCCATACATGATACTGCTTGAGAATCAGCAACTTCAAATGAAGGACAATCCCAGTGCATCAGTAAGAACATTGGTAGCTAAAGGCTAGCTGGGAAACCGCCTGTCAAAAAATCCACAATTCGTCTGCCTGCCAAATGGGGGAGCGCCTTGGGTCACATGGTTAGGCCTACCCTCCCCCACATAGCTGAAGCCAGAGCCGAGAATCTGCTGCCAGAGAGAGAGAGAGAGGGAGAGAGAGAGGGGGGGAGAGAGAGAGGAGGAGAGAGAGAGAGTGGGGTGGGGGGGAGAGAGAGAGAGAGAGAGAGAGAGAGAGAGAGAGAGAGAAGAGAGAGAGAGAGAGAGATGAGAGAGAGAGAGAGAAGAGAGAGAGAGAGAGAGAGAGAGAGGGGGGGGGATTAGGAACCACAGGAAGGCTGGGCCTGATAACGCATTCCTCCACACACACACACACACACACACACACACACACACACACACACACACACACACACACACACACACACACACACACACACACACACACACACACACAGAGAGAGCACTCTGGCTAAAAGTGTCTCAACACCAGCAACGGAGCTGCAGTGAAGAATGCGGGCTTGAAACTGTAAGCAAAGAACATAATAAAGATCAATGTGGACATAAAAAGACAAGCATCTCACAGAGAGCAAGTAAATCGAGGGGAAAAACGGGACGCTGCAATACATCCACGCCTACAGACAGTGAGCTGTGAAGAACACGGATCATATCTCTTACCTGAGAGATCAAGAAACAAATTACCCTGCGATTTACTCAAAGCTGAAAGCATATAAGGTGTCTGACAGTGTGGCGCAATAAATGCATCAACGCATGAATATTTGAGAGTGCCGATTCCGTATTACGTGCGAAAAGCACTTAAAAACATGCTACTGATTGAGTCGTTAAGTGTTGTGACTCGTTGGAGTACTGGGTCAGTTTTAAGTAGGTAAATTGACGATGCATTCAATGCGTCGCCCTCAGACATCCACCACCCATCCACAAAAATGTAATGTGCATAACAGTGATGAAAATGGAAATTTGATTCTTTGCAGAGAGACAAAAAGCAAATGTTCCCAGTTAAACTCATACCTGCCTCATTCTCTAATAATCTTGCTTCGTCTTTAGGCCTCGGCAGATTGTGTGACGCAAGTTCGGTGTGCAGCAAAGACTCAGACATGGAAAAATATGCAAACGTAACTTGAATCCCGTGTAGGTAGATAGATATAGAGGAGTGTTTTCAGGAGAGGGAAGCTCAGTATAGCTGCGAGGCGGCAGTGACCGCACTGCTGTTTGTGTGTAGCGCATGCCACCTTGTAGGTCAGCTTTATTTGTTCAGTGTCCAGGCCCGTGTTTGGTGCTGTTTGGATTTCTCAAACACACACAGGACTTGAAGAGTGTGTGTGAGTGTGTACAAGCCGGTCCGCCACCTCCCTTTGAATAAATTCATTAGCAGCAAACAGAAAGTGAAGAACAACCGGTTTTTGCACACTACCTCATCTTTGTGTACACCTACGAGAGCAAAGCCCGATGCTAGAGATTCAGAAGTTGTGTGAACACTCAGCGGCATGTCAGCATCCAATTATTCTGAGTCAGTTTCGGTACTTCCAGGGTTTGTTTTAAAGTCAAAGACGGGTGATTTTTCAGCCAAATAAAGTTAGTTTAAAGACATATTTCACCTCAACAAGTTCTGAGATTCATTATATAAATAAAATGAATAAATTATATATAGACAGACAGAGATCAAATATTTATATAATTAATTTTAAAATAGATAAAAATGTAAAGAATGCTTAATATCTATTTAAATACATTTTATTGACAATTAAGAAAGAAAAAAATAGAACAAATTAAATATAAAAAAAATTTTTACAAAAAACATTTAAAGAAAACTTAATAAATGTTTAAATAAATATTTAAACATAATATAAAATTTAATATTTTTTTTATAAAATTGAATATTTTAAATTTTTTAAAAGTGTTTGTGATTTTTTTTTTTGTGAAACACAAAAAAAAGAATATATTTTGAAGATGTTGAACTTTTTGTCCAAACAATGATAGTAGGGACGCACAATATGAACAATTTTAACCGATACCAATAACCAATAATTCAGTCCTTCTCACGGCCAGTAACGATAACCAATACATTCATATTTTTATATTATAATTTTCATATAATCTGCAGTTTTGTGCACCCAGGAGAATACAAAATCTAAGATGCACTGATGAAACTGACATTTAGTAGCTCTGGCCTAACTATAACAGCAAACATCAGTCCTGACTCTTCAAAAGGTTTTTTTGTGTGTAAGGCAGCACAATACTTAGTAACAGAAATGGTTTAACAGAACTATGACACAACTGTGGTTTATCTGCAATTAACAACTCATTAACCCTTTAAGACCTAGGGTAAAATAGGACATTTTCACATATTTTGTTTATTTGACTAAATTCAACAGAATGTGCTATTTTCAAGTGAAAGGTGTCATTTCTTTCAGAAAACAGCTGGCTTTCAAAAAAGTCCATTAATGTTGTGTGGTGAGTTTGCAAACAGAATTTAAATAGACAAAAAAAACAGTAATACATTTTCTGTTTTTCATTTATAAAAAAAGAGAAAAATCATGATCGAAATAATACAACACTTCTTACTTCAAAATTAAACTATATTACATATATAAACAAGTATTTTTGGGACACTGGGTTGCACAGTTTTCATTCAGGAGACTTTTTTGTTCATACACGCACACATTTACACATGCATACACCCATACATTTACACGTACGGACTCATTATAGCGATGCACACACTTCATGTGAAAAAGTCTCACTCAGTCTGCTCCCAAAGTCTCATCAAAAATCATCCCAATCGACTCTTGTGCTGTTTACTCCTCCTTCACCATGTTTGTGTTCGTTTCGTTTATTATTTTATGCAATACAAAACTCTGCGCTCCCCATCTCTCCATTCAAATTCTCCCTTCCCGCTCTCCCGGAAATCAGCTGTCATTTGTCGACGGAGCGCAAGAAATTACCGTAATAAGCCATATATTGCTAAAAAGCGCAGACAGTTGTTTGCATTCAGGAGCAATTTGAATTATTTGATGTTGCAAACGGTTGAAGAGTTATGGTAACATGAATACAGCTTGGTTTTAATGTGTCGGCGCCGACACAGCCGGTTTTAAAAGATTAAGCAACCGTAAACACCATGGTGCAACACGGCATTCAGTTATGTATTTAAATACAAATGATGGATTATGAGGAGGATGTTTAGGCAATAATTACATTGTTCTCTTCACATATAATAAGTCTCAGTGCTACCTGAGGTGCTGTTGCTAACAGCAGACATATCTTTGTACAAACGAAAACAATCGTTAAAATTAGCTTAAAATTCAAAACAAAATCAACACAGATTAAATGAAAGACTAATAGTAGAATCATATACTGATGGAATTAAATGGTATATAACAAAGCGCAACATTTAACTACATAAATATGACAACGGCAAAGACGTAATGAGCGCGACAAGCTGAGAGTCACTGCAATTTAAAGCAGGTCACTTGCAGTCGGAAAGAGGATGAATCTCAGATAAATTAGTTTGATTGATTTAGCAGCAAGCGGGTCTAGATATCGTATTTCATTTATCGGAGCAATAAAAATTACGTCATTTTCACCCATATCGGTCGATAATTTATCTGTCCGATAAATATTGTGCATCCCTAAATGAAAGTCAATGGGGACTAAAACATATTTGACTTCCATTGTATCAAAAATAAATAAATAAAAATACTGAGGCATTTGTTAAAATATCCTATGTTCCACAGAAGAAATAAACTCATACAGGTTTGGAATAATATGAGGTTGAGTACTTTTAAATGCAAGCCTAAATTCCAAACGATACTACTATGACATCGCCAGCATGGAATGTGACAAGCATCCATGTTTCATTACACATCTGTGAGCGGTTGGCACGTCTGTTTGTGTCTGGAGGAGCGGCAGGGCGTCGGGCCAGAGGAAGTATGTAGCAGTGGAACGAAACCGGCAGTGACTATCTTAACTCAGCAGATTTAGTGGGTCTCTCCAAGTCAAGATCTATAACATTCCTCAGTGACGAACACCTTCATCACTAGCTACGTTTACATGGAAACTTTTTGCTTCAATCGGAATTAATTCATTCTGATTGATGAATCCAAACGTAGTGTTTACATGAACGCTAAATAAAGTGATCGGGTTGATGCGAGCGTTTATATGTCACGAGCACATTTGACATGCGCACACTGCTTGAATATTCAGAGTTTCCCGCTGTTGTCACGTATTGTTTTAAAAAGCACACTTGATATTTATTTACTTCGGGTCCTAATTAGTCGACGACCAGCACACTAACTATTGTGCAGTGCTGCTTACTTTAGAAAGCAGTAAAAGTGCCTCTTCCCATACCCAAAACCAGTCGTCTGTGGATGAGAGTCTTAAACAAGGACTGGTGGGATGTTGTCCTGCTCCACTTCACAGACGCTGAGTGAAAGCTGCATTTTAGAATGACTTGAGACTCATTTATGACACTTTTATTCACCAGGAATAACAGCTCGTTCCACGCGTTCATACGTCATTACGCTATTTTTACGTCACTGCACATGCGCAGTAATTTCCGGTTTCAGTTGTCAATCCGATCAAGTGTTTACATGTCCTCTCGTTTGGATTACAAAAGGAATAAACCACCCTTTACAATCCAATCGAAATTTAAATCCGATCTGGCCAGACTGGTGGCCAGATCGGATTAGAAGACTGGTGCTTCTAGTCCTATTACGATTAGATTATTACGGTCCATGTAAACGCTGCTACTGATTCTAAAGGTGTGGGGAAATGGTCATCGCCACAAGGCTCATCTAATCACCATAAAACCATCACAAACGCTACTGCTTCTCCACTTGCAAGTTTGGGAGCATCTTGGATTCTCCAGTGCCAATCAAAACTTTCATAAAGATACTTTTGGTGGAAAAATTTGCTCTCCAACGTCCCAACAAGACATTCCCCAAGGAAAAGCACCAGGAAAGACAATTAATAAGCATATCAACTCTTCATCAGTTCTTCACCTATGTGTACAGCCACTATATTTTTACCACTCCTCAGCGATTTCCCCTCCCCAAACCCATTCATCTCTTCGGGTCCAAAGTTAAAGACTGTGTAAAGTCAATATTAAATGTGTGTTCTGAGTTTGTCACACCAGAGAAAAAATTGTTATTAACCACCCAGCCAAATTTGAATGCTAAAAACGCCCGCCACGTAAATAAAATAAGGTATCAAAATCTTGAAAAAATAGGCAGTATTCTCTGCTCTCAAACGCTGGGGGCGTGTCCACTGACAGCGCTGAAACCACGCCCACTCATGGGAAAGCTGCCGTCTCTCTCAACTGTCTTCCTCTAGCAGCTTATGGAGACCGAGCTGTTTTGTAAATGATCGCAACCAGGTATTATGCATTTACGTGAAGGCATAGCTAGCTAACAAACTGTAGGCTGCAGTAACTAACGGTAATGAACAGTAACTCGCGATTGAGCCGTGAACCACTGATGCTAATGCGCTTTAGTTATTAGGTGTGTTCGACTTGAAGCAGCGCTGCAGAACGACTGGTGTGTGACATCAAAGTACCGCGAGAGCAATTCGAAAGCATCAGGAGCGTCTTCTCTCTGTACCTCTCACTGTACTTTGACGTCACACACCAGTCGGTCTGCAGCGCTGCTTCAAGTCGAACACAAGTCTTATAGTGTTGGGAAAAGGGCCTTGCTCGGTGGCTCGATTGCGTCATTGAGTCCTGATTTAGCCCCACCCAAAAAATCTGTATCATGAAAATGGTGCAAAACTGTTTAACGGTCTAACTCCACAATTAAGTACTACATAGTTCACAGTCTTTGTAACATGTTTCAGCAATGCATTTCTAACATTTATAATGTGTTTACGAACAATTCTCAGAATTGACTTTACACAGACTTTAAGAGAAAATTATGTTCTACCATCCCGGGTTCTTCAGTGCCAATCAAAAGATATTCTTGAATGAAAGACTTGCTCTCCAATGTCCTAACAAGAGATTCCCCTTAAGGAAAATGACTATGGAAAGACGATATCAATAAGCTCTTCCACTGCATGCAGCGCCATTCTATTCGTACTGTTCTTCAGCTATCTCCCTCCCCAAAGCTTTTCATCTCTTCCGCTCCAAAAGCTTGTCCATACCATTAATCTATCACACATGCTTCTGCTTCTCAATCTACCGTCCCAGGTTCTCCAATGCCAATCAAAAACTCTCAAAGATATTCTTTGTGAAAAGACT
Organism: Ptychobarbus kaznakovi; assembly: GCA_027422405.1. NCBI lineage: Eukaryota > Metazoa > Chordata > Actinopteri > Cypriniformes > Cyprinidae > Ptychobarbus > Ptychobarbus kaznakovi. The sequence goes on along the minus strand of CM049796.1, from coordinate 1,927,099 downwards.
TGCTCTCCAATGTCCCAAGAAGACATTCCTCAAAGAAAAATGACTGGGAAAGATTAATAATAAAATGTATTAATTAGTTCTTTACCTACGCAGCCAAAATGCATCAGTGTTTATAGGTTATTAGCAGAGCAAGTTGCATCGCCATTCTCGGAGGCAAGAAAAGGTTGAGTGGAAGCGCACAATGGAGCACATTCATTTGGCCGATATCAGATTTCTTTACGGGCATCAGTCTATAAGAGCTCAAGCCTCGTTGCTCTAAAACCCATTTCCCCCGTTCGCGTTTGTTGGAATCGAGCAGCAGCAAATGCAAATGGCGTCACATTGTATTGATTCTCCTTTAATGACTTTGTTACGTCTCTGACTGTCCTTTACACAAGCAGAGCCGGCTGGTTCGTTCAAGGGCCTATGCTTGATAAACTTGTCTGACTTCAATGCGTGTGTGAGTGTGTCCCTCTCCCACTCGCTCGCTCGCTCTCTGCTGCAACGTGACTCACTCTGCACACAGCAGCGTCTTTCTCTCCCTCGCTGGTGTAGAGGGAAAAACAGGTTGATTGACTGATGGCTTGGCTGATAAACGGTGACAGAGCCACTCGATGGAGACTTGCATAGAGACAGTGTTCTGACGGCCAACAGCGGCCCCCCAGCTCCCAGAGAGCGACGCTTGGTGTGGCTTCAGCGGGGCAGTAAAGGAGCTTCTGCTGGGATCGTAGCGGGGATGCTACGCAAATGGCAGCGTTTTGACTGTCGGTGTTTCCAGGGCTTTCAAATCCCCGAAAATGCAATGCTTCCTACGGATGAGTGGGTGGTCTCTCGATATCAATATGAGGGGCTTGAAAACGAGCAAGATTCAGGCGTATCTTATTCATAGGAACGTGACGAGCCCTACTCATGCGTGGCAACAAACACGTTTGCGTAAAGAAGCTCCCCTGCTGATGACTAGCTGGGGACTCATCATGACAGCTCAGAGCCTGGGTAGAGTGCACACACAATGACACTGTCAAGCTGATTCTGAACACCACAAACCACCTGCATCCAGAGAGAAAAATCGGATGAAAAGGCCCGTCCACACCCCAAAGCATTTGCGACTAATTGAGCAATTTGTCCTTTCGTGCATTTATTTTGTCCACGACAAGGTGCGGCTTGAAATGGGAAAAAACAACAACGTCTGCCCTGTAACTAAAAGAACTGAAGAAAACAACGGCCCAATTCAATCATGGGCACACCACCAGGCCTTGATGAATTCTGGGAACTTTTCTGGGGTCAAAATTTGCAAACTGTGCATTGAATGCAAAATTAACATTGAATGCATTATGTTGGAAATTAGCTAATACAATACCCAATAAACAAATTGTTTGCTGAGACACAATTTGTTGACGCTTTATAGATATACAAAAAATTAAGTGTAAAGCTATCTAAATATATAAAAGAAAGTAAATTGCATATTTCAATAAATGAATATGTATATAATTAACATGGTATATTAAATGTGTATTTAAAAGATAATATAGAGAAAATAAGTTCATTTTAAAAATAGACTAAATTTAGAAAATAGATTATTTACATTATTTAGAAAAATGGGTATTATTAGGCATCTGCAAAATTAAATAAATATGTATATAATTAAATAGGTACATTAAATATATTTATATATTAAATAAAACAGAAATAATTTAAATTCTATATTTATATATAATTACATATTTATATTTGTATACAAAATAAAAATATATTAGATGTACATAAAATATTTCTATATTTTAGAAATGTATATTCTATAGAATTCACATATAATAAATAAATATGTATGTTATTAAACAAATTTTTTTTTTAAATACATACAAAATAAAATGTAATACATTATATTTAAAAAATATAAATATATACGCACTAGTGTTGTCAAAAGACTCGGTACTTCGGTACCAAGACGGTACAAAAAAATTGAAAACGTCACGGTACCAGGTTTTGTAAAGTACCGGTGGTACTGAGGACCCGGTCAATCCAGTTCTAAAAACATTAGTCAGAGGGGCCCGTTTGACAACACAGTGTTACACCACTGTTTTCTCAGGTTGTGGGCGTATTGTGGTCAAGAGGCCAGCGAGAGGAGCCGGGGAATGTTTGTGTATGTGGTAAGACGATGTCAGAGGAACAGGTCAGTCTCAATTCTGCCGGGGCTTTACACGGTGTCAGTAAAGAGTGTGTCAGTGTCCCACCCCTGCACTGACTCACCGTTTCAGTCTGACAAACACGCGCACACCCCCTTAAGCGTTCACACACACCACCAAAAATGGTCCGTGTTAAGCATCGCCAAGTGCGAAAGCCATCAAAATCAGAGATCTGAGCTGGAGGAAACCCAGGACTACTGCTTCTCCATCACTACTTCAGCCAGACACGGAGAAGATGCTGAGGGCACCTGTATGGGTAAAGCTGTTAAGGGCAACAGATACAAACCAACAGATCCCTGAATAACTGAGTGGTGGGAATGTTACCCTAATCCCAGCATCAGCTCAAAAGATCACGCACTGAAACTCTTTCCCATCTAAACAGATATGACATGATTTTGATGTAAAAGACGTGTAAGTGACGCAAAGTCTTTCTCCTAGTTTTGAGAATTTAAACCATCAAAATCTGTTCTGATATAATGTTCACATGTCAAGTGACACTTTATGTTCACATGATGTAGTAACTATTAGGGGTGTAAGCGTACACTTGTTCATACCAAATTTTTTCGGTTACAAATATTTTTGTTTTAATGACGTCTTTATTTCAGGTAAGTCATCAGTGTCTACAGCTCGATCTTTGTTAGAGAAATGAAGTCTAGAGAGAACAGCATTTTGCGAAATATTAGACTATATACACTTCATAAAATGCACATGTGTACCGAACAATTCAGACAATAAATGCCGTTTTGGAGCTCTTTGATGTGTCGAGACAGATCGCTGTATAAACGCCTCAGTTCTAAAAGCAGTGCGAGTGAGTTCGATCATCCTTTCCTCTTTATTACTAGTTTTAAGGCAAAACAAATATGAATGAACATCTCATTCCTTATGTAATGGCTCAATTAGTGTTCCAACCGCAGAAAGATGTCATTAAAACAGCTTGTAAACAAAATGTCACATAGCATTTAATTTACTTCAGGCAAGTCATCAGTGTCTACAGCTCGATATTTGCTAGAGAATGAAGTCTAGAGAACAGCATTGTGCTAAATATTACGCTATATACTTCATTTTATTTGACTTCACCTGTTAATGATGTCTTAATTATGTAATGTAAGTTTAAATAAATCTGTCATGAAAAAGTTATGACGGCCACTGTGTAAAGAATTATACAGTAGTCAACATTTGAAGTGGATCAAAAAAGCTCAAAGTTGTGCTAAGAAAAGAAAGCATTTTGGTTTTAGGACAATTTTAATCCACTTCAAATGTTGACTAGTGTATTTCAACAATAGCAATTGTACAATTTAGAAGTTAATTTAAAAACAATATACATGTTTGCAATGCATACATGTATTGTTTATTTGAGGGTTGATTATTATAGTTAAAAAGTTTAGAGTTTAAGTTTGGACTCTGTTGTTAATTATAACCTTATAGTAATGTAAAAGGGCTCCCTATAGTTTAGAGCAGAAGCTGAGGTGGATTTTTCTTCCGAAGAAAATTAATGAATTTAATTTATTTAAAGAAAGAGTGATTTGTTCAGTAAACCATTTTTTTATTAAAATGTTTAGTTTTTTTACCTCCTGCTGTACCGTATTCATACCGAACCGTGACGTCAAAACCGAGGTATGTACCGATCCGTCATGTTTGTGTACCATTATAACCCTAGTAACTATCAAATGAAAAATTACTAGAAGAAAAATAAGGCTGCATTTACACTTGGCATTAACATGCGACCTGTATCTGGATCTTAATATAAATCTTATTTATTGTCTTATGTAGCATGATGCTACAGTGTCCATGAATGGTCACGTAATGCGCACTCTCGGTCATGTCGTATGGACAGAGATCTTTTCTGAAATGCCTGGATGGACAAGGATCGTTTTCATTTTTAAACAAAAACGCACCAGTGTAAACGTAGCCTTACATGTAAGTGGGATGGGACGCTTTCACGCTACAGCCTCATGTGTGAGCCACATCTCTGAGTGTAAACTAATAGGTGTGTTCAATTTGGCGCGGCGCTACGCAGGACCTAGAGAGCTATAGAGAGCAGAGACTGCTCCGTACAGCTTTCGAATCACTCTCGCAGATGTCAAACACTGATCAATTTGCGCCGCATCGCTTCTAGTCGAACACACCTAGTGCTGCAGGCTTATTATCTCACTGACATTGCTGAGATTAACCCCTTGGGTATCGAAATTTGGTACCCGAACGACAAGACTTTTTTCGATACTCGATGGTATCGAGGCAATCGAACTCGATACCCAGTCCTACCTGTACGTCACCGCAATCGTCTTTACCTTGATTGCAATCCTCAACCATCAAAAGAAGCTGGTTTGCTTTATCCAGGGAGAATATCATACTCGTTTGCATATCATACAGTGGTGGGATGTTTTGAAACACACTGGAATGAATAATTCACTGAAAACACATTATCTACTCTCTCTGCCATCTCTTATGTAATCAGCCTGGTTTTCTTTACATTAGCTCTGTTTTAGACTAATTGCTTGAATGGATTCGTTTGCTGGATCACTGGACTGAAAACTTTGCAGTAGTTTAGCAGCTTAAAATGATCTGATTGCAAACAGGGAAGCGAAATCGGAAAAAGGGTTTAGAATAGAAATTGTTTCAGTAATTTTGCGTTGATTGCATAAAATTATTTTAATGCGTTAAGGGTTTTTGAATTAATCACATGCGTTAATGAATTAATGTTGACAGCCCTAATATATATATATTTCGGTGCATATATATAATTTCGGTGCATCACTAATAAATAAATATATATATATATTTATTTATTAGGGATGCACCGAAATTAAAATTCTTGGCTGATCCGAACAAAAAAAAATGAAACACTGGGGTCCTGAATCCGGTTTTTCTTTTAAAAAAGAATTTTCCCCCATGTAGTCCTTACTTTTTTATTTTGTTTCACTATTGCATAATTGTCTTAAATAGCAACAAAATCTGCTTTTTGCCGCGACCTCTGCAGCGCTTTTGCATCATTCTGCTTTACCCACTGACCATTTGCTTTACATCTTCCCATTGTTCGGACATTATATGCTTCCACACAATTTTTTTCCTAGCTAAAATATATATATATATTTAATTAACTGCCTCCCCCCTTATTATTAATCCCGTCCTTTAAGCCGCTGGACTCCGCCCCTTCCTTGGACCCCCTCCTTCTGAACACTGCCCATCCTTCACTAACCCCTGGTTCCTGGTTCAAGACTAGCAGGTTCAAGCAGATTTTAGCTTGTATGCAGCAGATTTCATTCGGCCCAGATCTGTGACCGGCTCCGGCACACTCGTGAGCCAGCAAACTGTCATAAGTTTAAGGTATGACACTGCTGGATGGAGTGTACAGTAGTCAGCTTGTGCTGAAGACAGGGGCTTAAGGGTCAGCCAAACCTGACACCCTGTTCGTTTTGTCTGTGATGAGCAGACGGAGAGGTGTTGCTGGCTTAGCCGTTCTGGTCCAACAGCCTGCTGCGCCTGCTCTCACCATGTCATTCTGCCAGCCGGGACTGGGCAACATAGGGCCTGAACGCCAGTCACCTTTGTTCTCACCTAGAAAATACTGTGTGTTAAAAGCATTAGTGTGACAAATCTAGCTAGTGATATTTAAGAAAGCACTTGAAAAAGCAAGTTAAGACAGGTCCCTTTTCTGGGTGGTGCTGCTGAAGAGAATCACAACTTGCATCTTGCTTGTTCATCCAGGCGAGAAAGTTAAAAACAGTTTTTAATGACCATTTCTGCTCCTTTTAGAGGTGCTTTCTAAGAAAAAGAGGCTCGAGGAAACTCTACGAAGAACCCATGACTTGGGCTTCATATAAATTATGGATATAACAAAGTCTTGGCAAGGGTGCATGGGGAAACGATAACCTTCACAAACAAGAAGCAAGAACAAACATGTCATTTCAGACGATGCCAATCAGTAAATTATTAAGCGAAAGCATGAAGACACAGTCTGTTGCTGTAAACTCGTCGCCAGTCGGTTGCACAACAATTTTCTCGTCTCAACAATCACACTCTTTTACTTCACCATCGGCTTAGTTCGCTCACAGAAGGCTTGCGGAGAGGCAGGATAGAGACGTGGGGCTAATGAGGCATCTATCAGAGCCCACAGTGTCCCTGAGAACAGAGAATCCATTAACCCTAGTGACCTTGCTTGGTTGTGTCCACTCCACACTAACCAGACAACACCACTGCCGCCGTCAGAGCCTGAGGAGGAACCAGAGGAACAGCTCATTACTGCAGAAAACAGGCCTTGGTAGGGAAGGGTTGTGAGGAGCGATAGGTGTGCTCACGGTTCGGCCAAACGCACAATTTCATGTGGTCGCAGATCGATTTGCCTGTAATTCAAATCAGACTCAAAAGCTGCGGCACAATAGTAAGCAAATGATCAACTGAACCACATAAGAAGCCATGGGTCAAAAATAGATTTTTACTCCACAATTAATTATTAATTATTAGCCTTTAAACCCAGTTATAGATGTTAACATTTTATTTGACAAGAAAGTACTAAATAAATTCAGCTTAAAGTAATACTAAGTAATAGTATAGTAAATAATAAATATTGAAACAACCTAAGTAATATAAATACATTATATTTAAATGTATATATTAATATTAACATATATAAAAGAGGATTTTTTTATTTAAAAAAAAAAATATATATATATATATACATATATATATTTATATTATATTTATATATTTTCATTATTCATAACATATTATAAATATATTATAGTAATATTTTTATATATTAATAAATGAACATCTCAATTTATAATTGTATTATTTATAGTAAATTATCTCTTATATTGCTATAATATATTATATTCTCACACTGCATGTCTATTTTACTACAACTCAGCAAACAGAGTGCCCATGAATAATCTCGTCAAATTGTGTTGTACAGCCAACAATATTGCGTATTTCTTTTGCTAAGGTCCTCACGAACCCCCCTTGCCCTCTTTTTGTCCTTATAATGATGAATTGCGCCTTGCCGTCCTCACACGGGGAGCTGCGCCATATGGAGGGTGTGGATGATGACATAGAGCGCTTCTCTCTGGTGGCCAGAGTCGATGGAAACAAGCGTGTTTGGGGAGTTGCCTTGTGGCAGGGCAGAGCTGCGGAGGACCTGCGTCAGAGCCCGGCGCGGGCTGATGGGAAGATTAGACAGCGGCTGACACTGCAGATGAAACCGCTGGAAAGGTTCATTTTGACAACGCGTTCGGTTTTCCTGCATGAGCCCGAGCTCTTGTCATCATTCTGATCTGATTCTGCTGTTATCAGTTTCAGGCGGCTCGTTTTAAGAACGACAGACTTCGTGTGTTATTTTATTGATCCACAGATTATATTTCCTATTATTTTCAGTCTTCTTGCTAGTTTTAAGCTAGTACAAAACGAATGGTAAATGAAATAATACATGATGAATGTATTGTAACATTATAGCTCAATGCATTTACAATAATAATAATAATTGAATGCATGCGCTATATTGCAATTCGCAAAATCGCATTAATAATCGCAGATGAATTGCATTCAATTATGAACGCGATATCGCATAACTTGTCAGTGAACTATGGCTCTGTGTATTAAATGCCACTCCATTTGAACAATATAATCATGGGATTATGAAATAATGTGCGTTAATGACAGCTGTTTGCGCAGCTTCTCAGTAAACTATGGCTCTGTAGTAAATGCTACTCCATCTGAAAGCACATGAAAATACCACATTTAATAACATGTTTTTACTCCAAACTCACTTCATAATGTCAGTCGAGTGTTGAAATAAATCCTTCTGTGAGTAAATTGTTTTTATGAATGGACTCCGCCATCCTGTCCACGTTTTCGCAGAAACCATATGACCCTAGAAATGTAAGCACACTTCAGAACATTACGGTTTGCCCCGTGTGTTGTGTTTTAAAGAGTTGCGGGGTGACATCATGTCACAGGGTCTCTCTCTCGCTCTCGTATGCACCCAAATGCGTTCTCAGGTACCGAAATTAGGTCCCGAATTATTTAATGTGAATCGGTACTCTGTAGTACCGACACAATTCGGTCAGTACCCATAAAAGTACAGAGTTCGGTACCCAACCCTACAGATGTGGCTTCTTATATAATTTTTTTTATATCCCTCTGAAATTAAAAGAATACTGCACACTGTAATTTCTATGAGTTAAGTCTATTTATTATCAAACCATTTGTCAGTAATACAGTTAAAATGGGGAAAATATGTGAACGATTGCATTGCAGGCTGATTTAAAGTGTGACCCTAAATCTTCTGCTTGTGCTCCTAAAAATGTTCAGTCAGGGGATACAGTGCTCCTAGTAAAAATAGTTAGTCTGGAGCCTTGTATTTAAAGCCAGTTCTAACTTTTTTGTGCATATAATAAAAGTCAGTGTTAAAAAAAAAATTGACCACAATGACTTGCATTGTACGGACAAAAAAAATGCATGAAAATACAAGTCGAGTTTGGCACAACACATTTTCACTTTCAGGTGATTGGTTTGCTTGCTTGTTCTTCATTAAGAGTGAACAAAAAAAAACCTGAAAGCCGTTCAGATTGCACTGAGAGGTTAGAAAACTCCCTTGATGGAAAGACTTCTCAAAAGGAGGATGCTCACTCGGCGTCCCTCTGGCAGACGAGCACGAGATTAGAAACATTCAGAGCTGTCAATACAAATATGTTTCTTTTTGTGAGGGCCGTCGGTATCTGAAGGAAGGATAAAAGAAGTTAGAGAGAGAGAGACACTTTGCTGCCTGGTGTTTGAACTGCCATAGTGTGTCTAAGCCTTTTCTCAGGTGGCCAAACGCCAATAAAAGTGTATTTGAGAGTGTGTATTACAAGACATCGAACACAGCATCTAATCCTCCTTATCTGTACCAGCTGTCACCACAGTCAACTAAAAATAAGACGCACCTCACACCTTCTCAAAAACTAGTTGACTAGAGCAAATTAAAGTGTTAAATGCAAGTTAAGTTCGGTGTAGAGTATTTGTAGCATAACATTGATTAACACAAAAGTAAATTCCACTTTTCCCTCCTATTCTTTCCAAAAAAAAAGTGTTACAATGAGGCACTTAATGATAGTAAATGAGGCCAATCCATAAATGTTATAATACTTCATATGTCTATAATGAAGCCACAAAATGCAAACAATATGCATATTAACATGAATTACTAAAGCTTAATAAGTTACACAAATGTTAAAAATTTGAAACCCAAAGCAATGCCATAACTTATGTTGCTAACTAAACTCATAAAAATCTTCTTGTTAATTGCAATAAAGATGAAAAAAAAAAATATAAGATACAAACTTAAACTTAAGACAGGTTTCTTCTAAAATAAGCTTCACATTTATGCTTTCATTAATGTAAATTTTTACTTAAATGTATATGTGTGTGTGTGTGTGTGTGTGTCTCTGTGTATTGAACAAGTTTGGAAGAGTCCAAATCTTTGGAGGGTAATCAGCATTATGCCAAAATTGAGCTTAACTTGTATTGAAACCAGAAGATTCCTTTAACAAATTTGTAATATTTCACAAAAAATGCACACATGAAGGAACTCTCATGGTGCATTAATATCCAACATTAACTTTTCACAGAAGTTTTCGCACAATCTAGCGGGGCGTAGCATATGGACAAGTGGATGGCCACAGACACCTAATTGCACTTGAATCACGTGATTAGCCAAAAACCGAGAGAGAAACCATTAGCTGCTTGTTGTCTACATGAGCACCCCTTTAACTGACATTCCCAGGATTCCTAGCAGCTGGTGGAAAGGTACTCCGGGGTGACCCCCGCGACCCTTGCACACTGATATCTGAGACAAAGTGTCTTTACCTTTCTCTGGGGTTACAGCCAAATAAACAGTCCTCGGGCCACAGTCCCTACAGGAGCAATTTGCGTGAGTGGTCAAAAAAGAAAAACGCACCCCGCCATCCCAAAGAGATCAAAGCTATTCCTACATATCCAAACATACGGGGGGGGGGGGGGGAGTGAAGAGCATCAATGTGCAGAGCAAACGACAGCTGCTCTGAAATGGAAAGAGCTACCTGCCCCCATCCCAGAGCGCTCCACGTCCACCCCCCACTCCGCCGGTGCACTCGTCCATCTCCGACATCTATTACAACCCCCTATACACCTCTGGAAGTGGAATTTAGTCTTTGAAATGACGGGCTGTGGAGTCATCTCTCCTCCTTTAATCCCGTTAGATGTGCTTCCATTTTTTGATTAAGCCTTTGAAGGAGAAGCTTTGCTCGTGGACGAAGAGCTCGCCACCTTTCGCCATTAGTGAGGTATGAAGCAGGGCCCTATGATTTCTGTGATGCAAAAAATGCAGACGGGATCATGTAATCCAGTAATGAATTTACTATAGAATTTAACATTTAACAGAATTGAACTAACAGAATTTACTATATAATGCAGAATGTCACGGAATTTAAGTTTAACATGAAGCAACTGTGACAGAAATATATTACTACTATACAGCAGAATGTAGTTCTCAAAGTAATAATGATAACTTTTCATATTTTTCTTCCATGTTTTAACAGTAAACCTCTGTTGTGCAGCACTTTGTTTGCCAAAAAAAATAAAAGGAAATGCTACATTTTAGTTTGATGACATTTTGAACGATTAATTGAATTGTTAATGTTTTACCGTTTCATCTGATATCACAGTTTTTAAAATATCATTTATTAAATTGTAAATCCAGAAAAATGAATACAGACAACCCAGAAATTCTGAATTAAATCAATTAATTAATTACAATTATTTATTTATTTAACTTATATATTTAATGGGGCCCTATTATTGTAATAATTTGAATAATAAACTGTTGAAGTTTTATGGATTTAACTGATTACACATAATATATAAGCTTTATAATAAACTTTTTAAAATTAGAAATTCTCCAAATTTAAATAAACCAATAAAATGGAATTCAGAAAAAAAAATGGAAAACAGAATTTTGTTAAAAAAAATAATAAAAAAATAAACCAGATTTCATAAAGTTTTTTGACTAATAAAATTAAATTTTACTATTTAAACAGAGTCCAGAAAAATTCAAACAGAAAAAATGAATCCAGAATTTAGGAAAAAATGCTTATAGGACCCAAACAAAGCCAACGGTGATGAGGTCAGGATCTCAGTGCCGACGTAATCAGATGGCTGTTTGGGAATGCTAATCATCCGAGGACGGCCGCAAGTCTCGACACTTTTGGCAAACCCCGTCCGGCAGCCTGCAATCTGACTTCAGCAATTTCCAGAGCATTCCTCAACAAGGCAAAACATCGAATTTGTCTGTCAGGAGAATATGTGCGGTGGAAAGGGGGAAGCAAAAAAACTATCCAGGTTTATGACCTCTGCCCTCTGGCTCTGATCCAGCAGAGGTATGTGTGGGTAATAAAGCTGTGCTCGCATGCACACGGCTAGTCAATAAGAGGTCACTCGTCTCTCTGTGCCTGTCCTCTGATGCACTGGCTGCAGGGGCAAAACAGCAGGTAGGACGCAGGCGGATTACAGCCAGGCCTATCCGATGATCTTCAGGCTGTTCTGTAATGCTGCCACCCGCCTGTTAACACGCTGCTCGAGCAACGTCTGAGTGGCATTAATGCAAGATCTCCTTCCTGACGCACGTTTCCACCACATTCCACGTGTTAGCTATATGAAGGTTTATTTAGTGCACATGTGTTTTTCTCCATTTCAACAACAAAGAGCGGTTTTAATCTGTCTTGTAGCGGTTAGCCATTGACATCACAAGGGAGGGAAAAAGGCTACGGAGTGGCTCGAACATTGATTGCATTGATCTGTATAAACATCTTAATGTTTAATCACAAAGCAGCCCCCTTTACTCCGCTGTCATGTGATCCCATTAAACCCTTTAACCACATCTCTCCCCAGAAGGATTGTGGGGGTCCGCGCTTCATAGGGGCTCTCGGACCGCTCAGACATTTAATCTGCCGCAATTGATGACCGCAGAACAGAACTCAAGAGAGGAAATTGACGTAACGGAAGAGCTTTTTGAAGCCATGCTTCAGCACACCAAATATAGCCTGGCTAGATCCATACGTGCAGCAGAGACGTTGATTTCAACACTGTGTGCGTTGCTCACTCTGCGGATATAAAAAGAAACTCCCCCAGAGTACTGATACAGTGAGGCAGACAGAAACGAGAGGGCATGGCCTTCAATCTGTCTGTGTGCGCTTTTATTTCTGCAATCTGGAGCATTACTCTCACTTCGCAAGAACTAAACTACGTTCAACCTTACCAACCACCTCCAGGACAAACGTTAACACCATACATTAGGGCTGGGCGACATGAGCAAAAATGAATCTCTTCAGAGAGATTAATTTAAAGACATCACCCCCCGGGTTCACAGACGAGGCTTGAGCCTAGTGCTAGACTAAAATATAACTCTTAGCTGTTTTAACTGAAATAAACTTGCACTGACTGATCCTAAAATATATCAGTGCCTTTGTTTTGTCTAAAGATGCACTCTAGTAATTTTTTTTCTAAGCATGTTTATAAAAATTACTTAAATGTCTTAATTGAACTATGGCCTAATCCTGGCTTAGTCTAAGCCCTGTCTGTGAAACCGGGCCCATGTGTTTAGTGCTAATGGCCAATCCAATTATTAATTGGTAATTTTTTATTTTATAAGTATCGTTTTAGGCACCAGTACCATTTTAAAGTATCGATTTGGCACCGGTATCGAAAAAAAAAAAACGATACGCAACCCTACATGCAAGTATTGCCGAAATCACAGCACAGCTATTGTCTTTATCTTATGTGTATTTAATTTCATCAGACAACGGCTCGATTATCAGGATTTTTGTGCAGATTAACATCTTAGAAAGGAGAGCTGGTTATGTAGACTAGTCTTAATGGGTCACGTTTCAGTCACTATTTCATATTCATTCGGTTGGCTGACAACAAAAACAGTAAAATATACCAATGAAAACAGTTTTATTGAGAATTTAGCTGCGTCAAAATACAGCATGTGGGCACAGAGAGGCAAACAAATCTAATAAATATACATTTTGCATATATATATATATTAGTAAAATATTTTTAATTTCTTTTAAATAAAGTAATTAAGAAATAATATAATGTTTTACAGCATAATGGTAAAATTACAATACTAATATAAATGGTGTTTTTTTTGTTAAACCATCAATATTTCATTGTGGCCCTTAAATTCTTCTCTATTTTGTTTGTTGACAATAGTGGGTTTATAAGCGCTTCTCATTACACGTATGGGAAGATGTATGTTGCGTCCCAAAAGTGTCACTCTGGACACTGAAAACAACGGATCAGGAGGTAGGCCTATACAGAATAAAGGAAGAGTTTCACTCTGAAGCGTGGCGTATGTATTAAGTTAATTAAATCGCAGTGTTCGCTATTTGATAATCGCACTAAGCCATAACACAATTTCTGTTTTATTTTGATTAATCGTGCATCATTCAAAGTCAGGTTGGGCATTGTGGGATGCGGTCTCATGCAGTGTGCTCTACATGTATACAACACATTTAGGAATACACATTAGGTGGTTCATGTAATATGGCACAGTGTTCCTGTGGCTCAGTGGTAGAGTATTGTGTTAGCTGCGCAAAAGGTTGTGGGTTCAATTCCCAGGGAACACACATACTGATAAAAAAATAAATGTATAGCCTGAAAGTACTGTAAGTCGCTTTGGATAAAAGTGTCTGCTAAATGCATAAATGTAAATGGCACAAAAAGAAATATGCATACTGCAAAAATAGTATGTTATTAAGTCACTGTGAACATAGTTCAACTTAAAACTCAAATAAATATGCTAAAATATGAAGAGATTTGCATGTGCAGGAATCACTCTTCCTGGACAGCCTTTTATTCTTCATTGTGTGAGGTCTGGATTAAATTACCTGCTCATCCTTTTGTTCGTACAGAAGCGCCTCTGACACATCCCCTACAAAACTGCTGTCTTCACACTCCCAGTCTGAGCCAAGGTCAAGCACAGTGTTTGCACAAACCAAGGTTAAAAAAATAAAGCGCTAGGTTTCCCGGTGCAATGACTATTTTAAAACCCAGCTCCTGTCCTTAAAGACCCGGCATGCGAATGGAGCGGCTTACTGTTACAGCTGAGACACGTGCATGGAAGCTACTAATCATTAACAAGTCAATTAAAGTCAGATGAAAAGACTGATATGAGTCGCTTAGAATGTCAACTTAGAAATATGACAGGAACGTGTGTTAAACTCTGTTTAAATGGCATGAAGAACTGCAGCTATGTTACAGTATATATACTAAACACTATTAATGCATACTAACAGAATGCATTATGCAAAGATAAACATTAGTATGTTACATAACGCTTACTACATATGCAGTCTTTTCATCATTTTGAAAAAAATGCACTCCAACATTAAGTCTAAACTCAAATTTAAAAGTGTTTAACATACTTAAACATTTAGACATCCACATATAGACAGATCGATAGTTCTGATAATATATCAATACCACTATAAAATAGGACTACTAAATACTAATAATGTATTTTTATTTAGTAATAACTAGATTTATTATTATGTTATTATTATTTCTACTACTACTTAAACAAATTAAAGAAAATGTAATAAGAAATAATGATTGTAATTTAAATACAAATACAAAAGTTGAGAATAATACATTACTAATATTCATGTCTCTATTCCCAAAATTGTTGATTATATATCAATATGACTACAAAAAGAATAGATTTTATGTTCTTTAATATTTTAGTAGTTATTATTATTATTAATACTACTACTGAATAACAATATTAGAGAAAATAAATAGGAAACATGACTATTGTAATTTGTAACTATTTATTTAACAGTAAAACTATACATTTAGATTAGTAATATTTATGGCCGTCTTTTTCCAAAATTGCTCTGATTGTATATCAATATGACTACAAAATAATGTTTAGTTAGTAATAATAATAATATTATTACTACTAATTAAAAATATTAAAATAAATTACTATTTTGTAGCCATAAAATCTTTTATTAGAAGTACTAACTGCAATCTCTGACTATTACAAATTCACTGTAAAATACACAAACTAGAATATAAAAAATTATTTTACAATAAAACTGTATATGTAGAACAATAATATGTGTCTTATTTTCAAATAGTAAACCATCAAGCTTTCAAGCTGCTCTTGTATGCAAATATTACCAAATAATACCACAGAAGCGCCGTACAAACTCTGAGCACATTTAATAATATTAAGCTTAGGCCCGTATCCCTGGAGATAGGCACCATAAAGCCATGACACTAATCTTTAGGACCGGAGCTTTACTTGACATTGCCGAAGCCGGCCTGCCATCAATTATTAACTAACTCCTCACACAACGAGAAGTGCTTTTAGTAAACATTTCCTCGACACATAGAGCACATATGAAGACAATGCAATGTTCTGAATGAAATATTCATGACGATAAGTAATGATGTCATCATTTCTTTTTAAAACCAAAAGAACGCCTGATGCTGTTTGTCCAGAATAGCAGATGGCTTGGGTTCTTATCATAATTAAGTGATCTATCACCAATAGTGTTTTAGAATGACATGACGCATGCAAATTAGGGCCTAAAAAAACAGAAAATTAGCAGAGGGATGTCTTTGGCCATCAATTGACCCCTAGGGATGGGTGGCACAGCATTTGTTGCCTACCTGGTCTGTGACCTGCAAACACACAGTCTGTAGTGCACCACCTTCACCATCTGTCCATCTCACCTGCTGTGTGTCGTTACCGGCCTAAAACGCATCACGCTACACCAACCTGCCTGTAGGTGTGCTGCCAATATGTAAAGCATCTGGGTGGAGCGCTCTATCATGATGCTAATGCAAAAGGTATTGTGATGCGACAGGCAAAACCCCCTTCCAATGCTGCCTGGTGTATGTGGAGCAACTCTGTTTCAGATAGATCCCTAAAAAGACAGCTCAAGCAAGGAAAACAAGCATGCATTTCACACACACCCTGATACTAACATCTCCTGAAGCCGATCCGGTGATCTCTAATGACATAATGCAGAGTTTGGTATTCACAACAAATAACTTTACAAACCAAAGAGCCACAATGAAGTGCTCACTGTGACAAGCAACACTGATATATTAAATGCATTTATTTTGAAATTCACTCAACAGCATCTAGCTTGAACTAATAACAGCTGTACTATTATAATGCCACACTTTGCACTCCCCAGATCAGACCTGACCACATTTACAGCCATGTTTGCATTGAGGAAAAACTGAGAGTGCACCAGCTCAAACTGAGATTCACTGTCTAGCTGTTTATTTCACACATATTTCAGACAATAACCACATAGCATACGTGTAAAAGCCCGCCGAATCCAAAAGCAATTCAGAAACCCTGTCTGGGTCGATTTATAGTGTCATTTCTGTCTTTTCACACTCATTTTTAAAGACATACAACCCTGACTGATCACCCAAATCATGATCTAGCAGGAGGCATTTCAACTGGAAGCTCGTGTGCATAGCTTCAACCTTCCTATACTTAATAATTTGAGGGAAACACATATTTATAGACAGATTATTACTAATTTTACAGCTGGAATAAAAAAGTTAAACGCAAAGAAAAGCAGGAAACGACCGCACAGGGCCATTCAAATCACCGAGCATGATTGAAAACTAAGCCCTTTGAGTGTTGGATCACACTGAATTTCGCTACACACATGTGCACATACAAAAAAACCTCATCTAAATCGCGTAGGAAAACGTAATACGATTAAATAGATCACAAAGACAGCTCTAATGATCCGTCCTCACCTTCCACTTCAGCTGCCCGAGGTTGATCTGTTGGCTGGATTTGATTCCGTGTTCGGCTTTGCTTGTGAGAAAATCCCCTCGAAATGTTCAAAAACAAAAGACGAGGACCTATTTCGTTTCGGTTATAACGGATAAAAACGCAGCCGTTTCTGTCTTTTCTTGGATATCTAACGTTACGGTCAACGTTAACGTTACCTCAGAAATCGGAAGCCGTGCGAGTACGTTAAACCCGCTAAAACTGGATCATATTATTCGTAAAACGGTCGGATTTCTATTTATATGATCCATATGTTGTGGATTAAAACACCCTAAGCGTTCCGTCTCCCAGCATTTGTGTGTTTTAATGAAATGTTTCTGCGTAAATCCAAAGAGTCGCGGCTGCTCTCGCTCTGCTTCTGCTGCTGCTCCTGCGCGCGCGTGCGTGTGTATGTGTGCGCGCGAGTCTGCTCGACTGCATTCCTCCCTCTATTGCACAATGAGTCGCTATAATTTATTCATGAGATCATGGGGATGGAGGTGCTCTGTCGGAAGAAAGAGAGGCAGTTTTTCTCTTGCTTGCTTGCTCGCTTTCTTTCGTTCGTTCGTTCGTTCTATCTTTCTTTCTCTCTCTCTCTTTTTTTGTCACTCACCCCCTCATCGCCCTCCCCAGCTGACTGACTTCCCCTCGAATGCGAGACTCGATTAATGGAGCGTCGAGAGATCGAGCGAGGCTGGGCTGGGCTGGGTGACGATTGTGCTGCGCTCGATGGTGAATGAAATATATGGGGATTCTTCAATGAAGGGCATTTAATCTACACTAACAATGTCCTCGCAAATGTAACCTTTCACTTTGAGAAACTGGGAAAAGAGAATAAATGAAACGTGTAAAGCTACTATTTTTTATCATTCTAGAAGTTATTTTAGTATTATTACATAAATACACGATTATAGTATTTCTTAATAGATTTTTATGTTCAATTTTATTTCAGTTATGGTTTTAATTTTAGTGCTTTAACTTAAACTTCCCTTTTTATGTTTAAGTTTTTTAATCTAATATTTAAATTGTATTTTATTTCAGATTTATTACAATTAATTGTACTATTTTTACAAATCTTACACAATGTATTGCTTAGAGCAATAATAAAGAAGCACCAAAACGTCTCACACACAGAATAGTGTTAAATTCAAATTAAACTTTTTTTAGTTAAATAAAATGAATAGAGACCAGCCCAGATTTCAGTTATGTTATAAACTCTGTGCTTATGACATGAGACATGGCCACCATTGTGGCTCTGTGGATCATATTGTTATGTTAATGAAAGGAATTTTTAGGGAGTGTGAGAGACGCTTGAGCCAAAATGGCGCACTGTTGCTGCATTATATAAATGTTCAGTCATGGAGCGTTTGGCAGGCAGTCTGTGTTAATGGTGTTATTTCACTGACAAGCCACTGCCATTTCACACCTGGTGGATTCAGAAAATGTTGGATTTTTTTTTCTCGCAACATTTTTTTTTTCTTGTGTTTTTTGACATGATTAAAAATGATTACTCTGTATAAGTAGATAATTGTGTAATTAACACTAATGTTCAAAGTTTGAGGTCAGTAAGTTTTAACTTTTATTTATCAATGAATCCTGAAAAAATGCATCACAGTTTCCGCACAAATATGAAGTGGCACAACTGTTTTCAACACTGATCATAATATGAAATATTTCTTGAGCAGCAAATTAGCATATATTAGAATGATTTCTGAGGGATCATGTATGGAAGCCCGTTTCCGACACTGAATAAAAATGTAAAAGGTTATTGATATAAACTCGCAATTGCGAGACATAAATTCACAAATCTGAGAAATAAAGTCAGAACTGCGATGTTCTGGGCCCTGTGCACTGAATTTGCTGTGGGCCCCTCAAAATCACGTTCAGTGGGGGGGGGGTATATGAGTTGCAATCGTAACATGTCAAATAACAAAAATAAAACAATTCAAAGAAAACATACTGACCTCAAATTGAATTAATTATGTCAAATTATTATCAAATGATTTCTCCTGAATCATAGATTAATTATTTAGCCCAATTTTTTTAATCAAAGTTGGCCTCATTCATGAAACACAAGCAGAACGATTGTAAAATCAATAATAAAAAATATAGACATTTGACATTTCAAGTGAATTGTTGTATTAGATGTCTAAACAGTTTACACAGAAACTCCTTCCACTTGTGTTTCATGAATGATGCTCGAAGTGTTCAGGGACATGTTTTTCACACGGGCAAGTAGCCAAAGTGTTTTTAGATCATGAATTAGAAGAGCAGTGGTGTGCGCTGTCCTCTAAAATGCAGCAGGCAGTGAAAGGACTGGTTCAGACTGCTGCAAACATCATAATAGAGAGGTCAGAGAAGGGCGAACTCAACTTCTCTCAACCCTTCGTGTGCTTAGATATCAGATGCACTCTCTCAATGTATTTCATTATTAATCTCATTACATTATTTTCTCTGGAATAACATGCACGGTGAATCGTTTGCAACCAGGACCGTGAATTAAAAGTACATTTTGGTGACTGAGAACTGCTTCAGATCCAGCAGAAAGGAACAGCAGTAGTTTAGCTGTGAAACAGATGTATGGCAATCTGGCAGCAGTCAGCGGCGCTGCGTTTGGCAGAGACGGTGTCATGTTAAGGTTTGAATTCAGCTTCTGGGCATGAGGTGACAGAGACAGACGGTGTTCATCAGCCTGATCTTTCATCTGCTTTCCTGGCTTTCTGTTGCCCCTGCATTTGTACGTTTGTGATTTGTTCTGATGCTCTTTTGCCTCTGCGATGTTATCGTGGAAAGAGGCAGCACTCACGTCGTCCATTTTGTTAGTTTATCAAGCGCTGGCTTTAATGCAGTGACATAATTGTTATTCCTCTCTCATTCCTGTCCTGTTAAGATCTTGCAGGGCACTGCGAGAAAAACGAGAAGAGAACTGCCCTTAAGACATTGAGTCAATAAAACAGGCACTTTACAACGCCATGAGGGGATCGGGTCATGCCATGTTTGTGCAACAAGGGGTGGGAGTTACACGTTATGTCTACACATATCAAACTCTCTTGATATTATCACCATGCCTCACCAACACCTCTGTGAATAGAGGCCCTACATGGAGTTAAAATGCAAAGATTGGTAGAGAAATCAGTGTGGAGGCGTAAAGAGCTCCTGTTTGGTTTCTACTCACCCCTCTTTGAGAATGGTACGCCCCACGCCAATGGCAAGAACATATCATGGGAATTATCCAGCAGAGAGAATGAAGGGAGGGAGGGGGGGGGGAGAGCGAGAGCTGCTGAGGAAAGAACAATAGATCTGCAGTCTTGATGAGCATGACTGAACGTTAGTCTGGAGGTCTGGGGCCAGAAGAAGAGCTGTAGGGAAACAGTACAGAATATTCTTTGTCAGAGGTAGAAAGG
Source organism: Ptychobarbus kaznakovi (assembly GCA_027422405.1). Taxonomy (NCBI): domain Eukaryota; kingdom Metazoa; phylum Chordata; class Actinopteri; order Cypriniformes; family Cyprinidae; genus Ptychobarbus; species Ptychobarbus kaznakovi. The sequence goes on along the minus strand of CM049796.1, from coordinate 1,906,706 downwards.
ACAAAGACAGTCAGATGAGCAGGTAACAAGGAGACGAACACAATACTGTGAAAAACACACTAGTATCATTCTGATGTTAGTATGCTTAAAATAAGTAGTTTTTTGCAGTAATGCCATAGAAGATCCGTTTTGGTTACCCAAAAACCTTTCAATTAACAGTTCTTAAAATATCCAATTATAGTGTGAAGAATATGTTATATAATCTAAAGAACCTTTTGTTCAATGGAAGGAGTCCATGGATGTTAATGCCTAAAGAATTTATTTCACCCATCTATGACATTCTGTCATTTAACATCAAGCAACTCTTTTTTCAATTGTTCAATGTGATCATGCTTGAAAAAGCACTGCAGAAATAGTCCATACAACTTGCACACTATATCATTTATTTTATTTGTACGACGAACGGATTCTCAAATCTCATTTTCCATCTCATTATGACACACTATAGCCAACACTCTTAAAAATAAAGGATGCAAAAGGGAAAGAATCATTTCGTGTTCCCAAAAGAACCTTTCAAGGAACAATTCTTTAAAGAACAATTTTTTTCAAAGATGCGGTGACATTTAATGTTGTTCAGCGAATTTTCACTTGTAAAATCCAGTCATTTTGATATAATCACGCTGGAATTTCACACTTGAGGATGAGATTTCCTCATACAGGTTTCATAATGGGTTCAGGTGGTCCTGTAGAAAGCAGCTTGGTTTGGAAGTGACTTCCTCTTGATACATTGCAACACTTTAAAGACAATATACAATGGACCTTTTTTTGCCTGCAAAGTTTTGCTCATGTGAACCTTTAGTGTAAAGAACATTTTCGTCATCTTTACTCTTAATAATAAAGGTTCTTTTTATTGGCTCCTAGGGTTCCTCGAAGAACCTTTAAAATTCATGGAAACTTTCCATTGCACAGAAGGTCCTTTACACTGGAAAAAACATATTTAGTTTAGTAAAAAACTAACGGCTGCTGTATGTAGGAAAGTTACATAAATATTCTTCAAAAAGTCTGCTTAATGTTCCATGAAAAAATGCTAGGGTTTGGAACGACAGTGTGATGTAATGCCGAATATTAATCTTTAGCCTTTAATTATCCAGGTTTCCATACCAGTTTCGATGTTCAAACCCAGAGTCTTTATTAGTGTGTGTGCGTGTCTGTCTGAAGTGCCTGCATCACTGCATGCGGCCGGTGCAGTGTGTGTGTGTGTGTGTGTGTGTGTGTGTGTGTGTGGGGGGGGGGGGTCAGACTTATGCTCAGCAGCTCCCTGTTGCCCTGGAAACAGGTGCTGAGATTCTTTTGCCTTTTTTCATCTTTCTCCTCGCTATCGATGTCAATGCCACCTCCCACAGGCTCCCCTCCCCCACGACCTGCTGCATCCCCCTCCCTCCCCCCGTCTACTGCAGTCATTTAACAATGTCACAGGCTAGAACAACCAACCAACCCCCCCTCGATCTGCGCGCCACATCGCCCGCTGTATGAGGGTCAAACAGCACTCGGCTATTGATCCTCGCTGTCAAACAGCGCGGACGCGCGCGTCGTCAATCTGACCCCGGCTAATAATCTCAGTGCACGGCAGATTGCGAGCTAGAATGCCGCTCTGCCCGTCTATGTGCTCCTATTGGGTGAGCAAAAAGGACAGACAAAGAGTAATCTGACTGCTGAAAAAGACGCCCCCCTCCCGCTCACTCAGACGCAGCGCGGCTGACTAATCCACAACCTGGTGCGATCATACGCAGCGTTCAAACGCGCGTTTGGGATTCAGCTGTGGTTAAAGCGAGATCATTAAACACTGATTTGTCGAGGTTCTATTAGCGCTCTAAAGAAAGCGTTCAAATGAAGCACGGCTCGTGTGATGCGCGCGCATCCAGATCCAGATCGATTCCGTTTTCTGGCCTTTTTAAGTCAACATTGTTGCGCGCTGCATTCCATCGCAGTGACTTCTGCCTGGCCTGAAGAGGAACATTCCTGGGAAGTGGCTGACCGACAATAACAGTCGGCAGGAGCGGTTTGAAAGAGCTGTTCTCTCCAGCCTTGTTCTCTCAAACACCAACAAGAAGAAGCAGCTTTACCTCATCTGCTGCATGTGCATCATCTGGAACAGCTGCTTAGCTGCTCGCCGAGACTGTTCAGGACGCATCAAAGAATCCGAAATGCAAATCATAAACTGCAACTAACCGGGCATAATGAGAAAGAAAAAAACAGGCTTATCAACTTTCAAAAAGAGGAGCAGTCAAGAACTGATCACATGTATGCAATAGTCTATTTGGATAAAAGTGTCTGCCAAATGCATACATGCCAATATAAATGCATTGTAGCATCGAATGTGAAATATGGGTTAGGTTAGAGTAAAATAACATAATAATAATAATAATAAATAAATAACATATTTACTGTTTGTTCCATATGTTTGGATGGTAAATAGGCGATCACTTTTGCAGTTGTTTATGCCTTTAGTTTTCTTACTAACCCTGTCATGTTTAGTTTAAGTATTTTTATAATAAATATTTTTAAATTAATTTAATACCTTACATTTTAAGAATTTAATTTATACACTACAGGTTAAAAAGTTGGTAGGGCTGGTAGGACTTTGTAGTGTTTTTTTAAGTCTCAAGTCTCATGATTTATTTAATCAAAAACAGAGTAAAACAGTAACATTGTTAAATTAAAAAAGCATGATACATTTTTGATAAATTGTACTCATCCTTGGAATAAAACTGTCAATTTATTTAAAAAAGCGGTCCTCTCAGTATGATTTTATATAAATAGATAGATAAATATACATATACATTTATAAACATTATCTATATTTGTATATTTATATTTATTATAGATGTTTCTTTTTATATTATTTCTTTCTTTTCTGTCTTCTTTTTTTATAACAAAAATACAGACTAAAAGAAGAAAACGGACGTTCTTTGAAAGTCTCTACACCTGTTGTCGAACTCCTCGCTCACTATTTGTTGTGACGAGGCCCGTCATCAAACTACAGTTGTCATATTAGAGATGTAGAGTCACCTAAGGCGCCGTGTGTTGTATAAAGCTGCTGGATCAAATGCAGTTCCATAACTCGGACAGACATTAACAGCCACATCAGAAGCAGAGGCAGCGATTGAAGAGGACGTTCTGTCTGTCTCAATCATGCCACAGTCCTCCTAATTAGGATGAAAACAGAGAAAGCTGGAAGAAAGTGTGTCATCCGAGATATATGAGCTCTCTGTTATTTATGCTTGCATGTTGATTATATTTTAGCTTTGCCATTGTTAAGGATAATGACTGATATTATAAACCTGATTCAACACTGAGTCAATGTATTCAGTATTTTGCTGTTGAGTTTGGGGTTGCATGGTCAGTGGAAGTAGCAGAGATAATGAGATTGCAGCTCAGGACAGCAGGCCAATCATGTGATGGGTCAGAGGGTGCAGGAGAAACCCCTCAGGAGAGGAACAACCATCTGACTCAAACAGGGAGAGCTTTTCACATTTAAAGAGAGCTGTTGTTCCTCTTGCCTGAGGTGAATCTCTGTCCATGGCGTCCCGCTGACGGTTTCAGGCACCAGTGAGCACAGGTTTGTCCAACAGACATTATGCAGACCTAACTGAGACACAATGGCCAGTGGTTAGTAGCTGCAGTTTTGTGAAAACACCTCATTTTAAGAACAACCCTAAAGAAAAATAGTGTTTCAGAGGGAAAAAAAGGTACAAAAGATGTCACGGGGGCGGTAGCCTACCCTTTCAAAAGGTATACTACTTATATGTACCGTTTAGGAAATAATATGTACATTTAAGGCCCCAATATGTACCTTTAAGTTTCTAATATGCATCATTTAGGAGTTAATAAGGCACAACATGATACCTTTTCGGACGGAACCGTCCCAGTAGGCCTACAGCCTTTGTAAAAAAAAATCCTGAGAGCGTAGCTAGAAATAGCACAGTTTTAATGTTTTTAATTCAAATTAAGTAACATTTCAACATAACATTCACATAAAGCAAAATTAATTTCTGCCTGAATAAGATAAGTTTATGAAAAAGTAATGAATGGTGATAATAATTGGAGTGTGGCGGCATCTTGTGGTTAACGTGACGAACGCCGACCGAACAAGTCGCTCTCATGATCATCACACGCTTACACAGAACATCCAGGACTATTCAAGACGAATGAGTAGATATTATTTACCTTTCTTCCTCCCAATTCTGCTTCACTTCATTTATGGTAGCTACTTTTAAAAACAATAATGTTTTAAAGACTGTACACACAACTCACAAATCAAAAGAGCTCCATACATAACAGTATAAATGAAAGCAATAGTGTATATAAGTTATTTTAATTGAAAGGAAATGCAGGGTTCTTTTCAGCATCCTTTCTATTACATGCTGTGTTTATCTTTCTTTCTCCTACTCCAATTCCAGTTTGTTTAATTACCAAGATTTAATCATGGTGAGTTTCTGCCTAAATAAAAATCGCTTTCAGTATCATTATAGCCAGTGAGCAAAATAATTGTATTAATGTCCGCTAAATAATTTAATGCAAAGGTAATATTTCGCTCTGTTCAAATTTCGTCACTTGAAACGCAATCTCATATTTTTTCTCGCGCTCAGCTGTTCGCAGGAGAATATTCGCCTTCTAACTTCGAATCGAACTTTCAACGTTCAAACCCCGTTACAACATACAGTATGTGAACATTCACAAATTAAAACGAAGCCCTTTTTCTTTTTTGTTCTATATTATAATATATATGATTTGTGTTCTTTATCCTCCTGAGACACAGCCATAAGGGGGAATGTCCTGAGATTATATTTTAATACATTTCTGTGAGACCATATAAGTCTCAGTTTTATTTCTCTAAGTTGGCCTACTATAAAGAATACATTCAGAGCTTTTTAACCATGACAACTCCTTCTAGGTCTAATATGACTGACATGAATGAATCAATTCAACATTCTTATGGGAATTTGATCATATATTTAAATTAAAAAGTAAAGTAAAATAGTTTATCAAATCATACATCTTTCATACCATAGTTGAGAAACTTTGCACAAAGTTTGGTTGAGGTGGAAGTTTGCTAAAGCAGTCAAAGAGCTGAAAGCTCCATTAAACGCAGACACTATAAAAAAAAATGCAAACATTTTCTAAAAAATGTTTACCAAAATTATTCTTATATCTGTTTTACAGAGGACGTTACAAAAAAAACGTAGCGTGGAACCTAATAATTTACTGGTATATCGAATATAACATTTTAATTAAAAAAAATGTTTTAATGTTTTTATTTTATAGTCCCACATAGGGTTCACAGTAAATGACACTTTGCTACAATGTAAAGTAGTGAGTGTACAGCTTGTATAACAGTGTAAATTTGCTGTCCCCTCAAAATAACTCAACACACAGCCATTAATGTCTAAACCGCTGGCCACAAAAGTGAGTACACCCTAAGTGAAAATGTCCAAATTGGGCCCAATTAGCCATTTTCTCTCCCCGGTGTCATGTGACTCGTTAGTGTTACAAGGTCTCAGGTGTGAATGGGAGCAGGTGTGTTAAATTTGGTGTTATCGCTCTCACTCTCTCATACTGGTCACTGGAAGTTCAACATGGCACCTCATGGCAAAGAACTCTCTGAGGATCTGAAAAAAAGAATTGTTGCTCTACATAAAGATGGCGTAGGCTATAAGAAGATTGCCAAGACCCTGAAACTGAGCTGCAGCACGGTGGCCAAGACCATACAGCGGTTTAACAGGACAGGTTCCACTCAGAACAGGCCTCGCCATGGTCGACCAAAGAAGTTGAGTGCACGTGCTCAGCGTCATATCCAGAGGTTGTGTTTGGGAAATAGACGTATGAGTGCTGCCAGCATTGCTGCAGAGGTTGAAGGGGGGGGGGGTCAGCCTGTCAGTGCTCAGACCATACGCCGCACACTGCATCAAATTGTCTGCATGGCTGTCGTCCCAGAAGGAAGCCTCTTCTAAAGATGATGCACAAGAAAGCCCGCAAACAGTTTGCTGAAGACAAGCAGACTAAGGACATGGATTACTGGAACCATGTCCTGTGGTCTGATGAGACCAAGATAAACTTATTTGGTTCAGATGGTGTCAAGCGTGTGTGGCGGCAACCAGGTGAGGAATACAAAGACAAGTGTGTCTTGCCTACAGTCAAGCATGGTGGTGGGAGTGTCATGGTCTGGGGCTGCATGAGTGCTGCCGGCACTGGGGAGCTACAGTTCATTGAGGGAACCATGAATGCCAACATGTACTGTGACATACTGAAGCAGAGCATGATCCTCCCTTCGGAGACTGGGCCGCAGGGCAGTATTCCAACATGATAACGACTACTGCCTTGCTAAAGAAGCTGAGGGTAAAGGTGATGGACTGGCCAAGCATGTCTCCAGACCTAAACCCTATTGAGCATCTGTGGGGCATCCTCAAACGGAAGGTGGAGGAGCGCAAGGTCTCTAACATCCACCAGCTCCGTGATGTCGTCATGGAGGAGTGGAAGAGGACTCCAGTGGCAACCTGTGAAGCTCTGGTGAACTCCATGCCCAAGAGGGTTAAGGCAGTGCTGGAAAATAATGGTGGCCACACAAAATATTGACACTTTGGGCCCAATTTGGCTATACATTTATTGTCAGTATGTGTGTTCTCTTGGAATTGAACCCACAACCTTTTGCACTGCTAATGCAATGCTCTACCACCGAGCCACAGGAACACTCATACTGTAACTAATACAAAACTGCTGTTTAAATGTATTTCTTTTTGGACCACAGGAGTCATATAATTTTTTTAATAAAGGAAAATGCTGATAAAGGATAATCTGATAAAGGACACATATCATGTTTAAAACAAAATTAACTTTCTTAAATTTCTAGTTGTTTTCCTTCAAGGTTTATAGTACAAACAAGCAGAGCCGTATGAAACTGAGATGCTTTTAGTCTGGAATAAACATAAATCTAAGAAAATAAATAAATAATTGTACTGAAGAGTCTTTCTGCTTGCTTATTTTTATAAATGATAAAAAAATAAAATGATATGTAATTTTTCATTCTCAGTCTATAGAGTAGACTGTCCAAGGTCTAGTAATTTAGCATTTGTTACACATTAACAGTTTCAAAGTTTGTTTCTGTACCATGTGTACTGTATATACACACCACCACAAAACATTGTCACTGTCTGTATCTGAAAACAGAGAATTAAACAATCAAAATGCATCAATTTATGTGCGATACGCAAGTGTTACTAGTATTTCTGGTTTGTTCATATCACTATGAGAAATACGGACAGCAACGATAGTTGCAGCAAACACCGTCCACAACTAAAGCGTATTTAGTGTGGCGCCATCTGGTGTTTAAAGAGACGAACGACAACAGTCATGTGACGAAAGACGAGAGATGAAGCGGTTTTGACCAGGAAACACCACGACAGGATTGATTAAATGCCAGTTTTAGAAATAAACGCTTGTGGTGTTTCTGTATCCCGTCATCATCGTTCATACCCTGCAGTTCTTCTCAGGAACTGCCACGGCTCAAGGGTTCATCCTCGCGCGTTCACTTTCGTTCTGGTCACGCGAGCAATCACAAGCGTTCACAGACACTGGACGCTAACAGCAGCCGGACAGGTGAGTAGACGTCATTTACCAGCGTCAGCACGTTTGCTTTTACACACCATTTGACGAAAGTTACATGTGGTCCGTATAAAAACATCGCGTTTGATTGTACACAGTTCGTAAAATCGAAAGTGAAAGAGCTCCAGACACTACAGAACAAATATTAAACCACTACACATTGTATATAATTGTTAAATTATAATAAAATAGAGAAGATAGGGCATTTTAACATTTTCCACAATGTACCAGTAACATACTGGCATAAAGTTGGCATGGAAGTCATTCTGCTCAAATGCTATTGAGCTTTACATTTGCGTTTTACAGTTTATTTTAATAAATATAAAACATGTAAAAGGTGTGCATTATAGTTGGCACCTAGATGCACAGTTTACAGTTTGTGTTATGACTGTAAGTCATTCTGCTCATATGGTATTGAAGTTAGAAACATGTATACCAATATCGCATGCAACTTTAGACACGGTCCCTAAATATGCGAATATCGAACGCCAAGCCAACTTTATGCCAGTATGTAATAAAGTACACCGAGTTTATATTTACCACGTACTTCCTTTATAAATACGCGTTTCTGTCTTTTTCGTACTCCAGTGAGATCTTGGTTTACCCAGAAAGCTGGAATAAGAAAGTGTTCTCACTGTAAACGCCTTCAGGCAGTAAGTTAGTCGTTTAGGCACCACGCAATTGCGTTGATCCGAAACACATATCAAGATATATAGGCCCAAAAGCTGATTTGTCTTGGTTTGGATATTTATTGAGTACAATAAAGCTTTATTTTGACCTTAGATGTCACAGCAAGCCAGTGAAGGAGTGAAGGGATGCTTAAATCCGACAGATGACGGTGGAAACACTGGTGATCAGTCAAGAAGAGAACCCAAAAAACAGCACTCATCCACTGATTCTGCAGGCAAAGGGACCACAAGCCAGCACACATCGACTGGGACTACAGGCAATGAGGATAAAAAAACATCTACATCAAGGCCCACTGAGAACAGAAGGAATGAGGCACCAGGAAAAACGCCCCTATCTAGTGAGAACGCAGAGAAAATGTGCAAAAAAGCCAAATCTGACGAGGTCCAAAACCCCAAGCCAACCCCAGTGCATCTGGAGAAAGCAGCTCAAACCGACCCATGTACCCTTCAGATTCTTCCAGCTCAGGAACAAGACCAACGCCTGGGATACAGCTGGGTCCCACATATCCCATTCAGAGCCTCAAAACCATGCAAAACTACTCCACAGAGTTTGACAAGAAACTGACCGGACATGTAATGATAGACGTAAGAATCAAACTTCGCTCTCAGTTCTCATATTATAATCTTATTTTATAAAGTGCGCTATGAATATGGATTTGGTCATAATTCATGTTACTGGCTTGTCTGAGCAGATGACATGTTTCCAAAAAGGTTGGATGGCACCTTATCAAGGGACTCCTGTCTGGGATTCCCAGCATGTGAAGTTACCACATCTCTATGTAAGTATGAGCAGCCAGAATGCTGTTGAACAAATCTCTCTCTCTAAAGATCATTATATTGAGTATAGTGATTATTCCCCATAGCAGCGGCCTCCGTCCCACCACAAGTCCCATGCACCACCCTCTCGCTGGGAAGCCACCTGTGATGCTCTGCGCAAGCTCACCAAAGGCAGTAACTCTATTGGGGACGTTGAGGTACTATAACATGACGATTAATTTTATACCAGCTCAGGTATGCTTGTCATAATGTGACCAGTTTTCTGTCTTTTGTAGTCTGCGATAATGTCTTACAATTCCAACAACAAGGACAAATGGACATTTGATGCACTTTATTTTATGGTCAGGTTAGTGAATCAAACTCTATATCAGTGAACAGGTAAATATTAATGTGAAAATACACTGATTGATTTGTGCCCTTGCTCTACAGCGCTTACACACAGTGGAAAATGATCTCCATTCGCTGATCCCAAAGATGGCCAAACTAGCTCTTGATTTACCTGATCTCATTAAAGCGGTATGTTACATACACTGTGTTCATTAAGAATCCTGTGATACTAATATTACTTGTGTGTTGCAAATATACTAGTAAAACTAAAGTTTTAAAATCGTTTCTGGTCCACACAGCAGGATTTTGGTTATGATAAAGTTTTTGAATTGCTTTTTTTTAGGAAAACAAATCATTAAACTTTTTAGTAGTTATACGTTTATTTAAAAATGTTTCTGTAATATTCGATATATATATCATATTAAATGTAATGTAGCACAAATTCCCCCTTTGCCCTAGTTTCTGACTGTTTGGGCTTTTTAAGTGTAAAGAAAGTGTAAATGTCACAATGATGCAAAAGTCCAGTAAACATTGTAAATTGTGACCATATTACATATAAATTATGCATCTGGCAGATGCTTTTATCCAAATTGACTTACATTGCATTCTCGTTTTATCAGTTGTTGCTTGCATTGATTGACTTACATTGCATGTACTCTGCATTTAAAGTTGAGTAGCTTGACACACACACACACACACACACATTGTTTTTAGTCTGGGGACTTATAGGCGTAATGGTTTTTATACTGTACACCGTATGTGCTATTACCCTACACCACCCTACACCTAAAAGCCTCACAGGAGACGCATTTCTATTTGCAAAAAACTCACTGTATGATTTATAAGCACATGGGACACAATAAATCACCTTCTCACACACCATGATGTCTACACACACACACACACACACACAACACACACACACACACACACACACACAGTGAACACCCCCCCGGAGCAGTGGGCAGCTCAGTCGTGGTATTGAGGGTGAAGAGAGCGCTGGACATTTACTCCCCCCCCGACAATTCCTGCCGGACCGAGACTCGAACCCGCGACCTTTGGATTACAAGCTCAACTCTCTACCCATTAGGCCACAACTGCCCCTGTAAAAATAATATAGTTATATTGTTTGTGCTCTCTGTCTCCAGCCCATCCCTCTCCTGCGGCAGCAACAGAACAAGGCCATAACAATGTCTCAGCAGCAGATTTCCAGTCTGTTAGCGAACGCCTTCTTCTGCACCTTCCCTCACAGGAACGACACTAAACCTGGTTCAGAATACGCCAACTTCCCCACCATTAACTTCAGCAGGTGCTGCTCTGATCACATGAATGTTTCATTCTGATCTGAAAATACTGCTGTTGCATCATTTTATAATATACATGTTTTTATTTTTGCTATAGCCTATTTGCTAATGAGAAAGACCCAGATAGAATTAACCAGAAAGCAGAGAAACTGAGGGCCATATTCCATTACTTCAACACAGTGACGAAAGAAAGTCATGATCAAGATCCAGGTACTGAGAACACGCTTAACACTTAACTACTCTACACTACTGTTCAAAAGTTTGGGGGACGGCAAGATTTTGAAATGCTTTTGAAAGAAGTCTCTAATGCTCATCTAAAACTGCATTTATTCTTGTATAAAAAATTGAGTAAAAATAGAACGATTATTAATTTTTACAGTTACAATTATTTCAATTTAAATGATTTTTCAGCATTACTCCAGTCCCCCGTGTCACATGATCCTTCAGAAGTCATTGTAATATGCTGATTTGCAGCTCAAGAAGCATCTCTTATCATTTTCAATGTTGAAAACAGTTGAGCTGCTTAATATGTTTGTAGAAACTGGGATCCTTTTTACAGGTTTATTTAATAAATATAAAGTAAAAAAAAACATTTGATTTGAAATATAAATATTTTGTAACATCTTGAATGTTTGTACTGCCACTTCTGATTAATTGAATGCATCCTTGCAACTTTTGAACAGGAGTGTATATGTAAGTGACGCATGCAAATATTTCAAGGGATGAGCAAGGAATTTATTTTCATTTGAGCATAACAAAATGTTATGTCCTTTAACAGCAAAACCAGATGGACTGGTTACTTTTGAACGGATTAGCATCCCACCATCACAGCTCCCTGATTGGAATAAGTAAGTTGCACTAGTAATACAGTAAATAGACTAAAGCGAGCTGACATGTCTCTTACTGATCGTGTTGGACTTTAGACAGAAGATGCCCCTGAGGAACCTTCACATCTCTTCAGAAGGATCCATTGAGAAAGAGGGCACAGGCATGCTGCAGGTCAGTTTCATCTAAACATGGCTGTTTTGTACTGTTCTTCAGATGAGTTTCATCTACATCACGTTGTTCTGGACAGGTGGACTTTGCCAGCAAATATATTGGTGGAGGAGTGCTGAAGTCAGGACTGGTTCAGGAGGAGATCCTCTTCTTAATGAGTCCAGAGCTCATCGTGGCCAGACTCTTCACGGAGAAACTGGCTGATAACGAGTGCCTTAAGATCACAGGTAGTGCTGGGCGTTTAGCAGGAAAACAGCTTTCAGTCACATATACGGATAGTTCGTGTAAAAATGTATACCTTCAATGCAATGCAGTGACTTTGGATAAAAGCATCTGCCAAATGCATAAATGTAAATGTCCAGCGATCACAGAAAACCTGGATATACAGTATCAGTATATTTCAGGCCTGAACTGAAACAGATGCACGTAGTATAAAATGGTTATGCACATATAAACTTGTTTAAATTGAATAAACATTTTAAGCAGTGCTATGATTAGTAAAAAACACTTCTGTGCGAGCTATTCATGATCGCCACCATCTGATACTGATGGTGTCGAGGGTTACGTGACATTTCCTTCATCTTCAGTCAATCTGTAATGTGTTATCAGGTCCTCAGATGTACAGCTTATCCTCGGGCTATAGCAGAAGCTTTTCGTGGAAGGGTCCATTCAATGACTGCACAAAGAGGCAAGTAATTAGGACAAATACACAAAATTCAGAAGTGGTGAATGTTTTTCAAAAACTATTTATTAATATCTTTGAAAGAAGTCTCTTATGCTCACCAACGCTGCATTTATTTGATCAAAAATACAGTAAAAACTGTCATATTCAGACTTGTGATCGATCAGCCATTAAAGTGTGGAATGGCCTTAAACCATTTCATGATTTCAGTCTATATAGTCTATAATGTTGCTTTAATGCAGAGTTCTCAATTCCAGTCCTCGCGCCCCCCCGCTCTGCATATTTTGCATGTCTCTCTTTGTTAACACACCTGATTCAGATAATCAGCTTGTTAGAAGTGCGCTCCATTGTGCATGAATTGCTCCTACACAGGGTCCATTGTTCCAGGGATTGCTCCTACACACATGCTCCCTACACAGGGTCCATTGCTCCCAGTGTATTGCTCCCACGGTCCATTGCTCCCTACACAGGGTCCATTGCTCCCTACACAGGGTCCATTGTTGCTCCTACACAGGGTCCATTGCTCCCTACACAGGGTCCATTGCTCCCTACTCCCTGAGCAGGGAAATCCGCTGAAGTTTACTTTATTTCGGAACATTCATTCATGGATTTGCGCTGCGCAACGTCTTCACGCACGGACGAGTGTGACATCATATACCTCTGTAAATATATACAATTTTAATTCACGTCTTGCACACTTCAATGCACTTTGAATGGAATATATACGTTCGCTTCGAACTGGAATCATGGCGGAATATCCTGTGATGTCCACTTCGCAGGGCACTTACGTTCGAATAGAACAAACATCTGAAGCGATAAGAGTAACATACGAAATATGCAGAGCGGGGGGGCGCGAGGACTGGAATTGAGAACCGCTGCTTTAATGGATATCATATAGATGACTCTGAATTCCAACATGTTACGGTTTTACAGCATTTTGTAACTCACCGTTCCCCATAGAAGTGAAAATGACTGTTGAAAAAATACACTTGTTTTTATGAGAACTGATCCACCTGTCTATTTTTCACACCCTCTAGATTCATTAAGGTAAAGATGACTTGCCCAAATTATGTCCCGAATGAAGCAGTACTTCTTTGCATTCTCTAAAAGCATCAAATGGGTGTAAAATTGTGTCATTTATTCACAGGGATATTTGGAAGAGACGTTATCGGCAGATCGTTGCCATTGATGCTCTGGAGTTCAAGAACCCGAAGGACCAGTACACCAAAGAGAACATAACACGAGAACTCAACAAGGTACTAGTTCTGAAACATTACAATATTGAAATTTGCTGTCACAAGAATTTGATATTGTGAGGCTATTCAGACTTGTACTGTGTGACTCTCAAAGGCATTCGTGGGATTCCACGGAAACCCGAAAACAGCCATCGCAACGGGCAACTGGGGCTGTGGTGCCTTCAAGGGGGATCATACACTCAAAGGTAGATGAAGGCAAAACACACACACACACACACGTTTTTTCTAAGAAATTGCAAACGATAAATATTTAAATGCACAGAACAGGATGTGTTTGTCTTCAAAAGCTCTCATTCAGTTGATGGCGGCTGCAGTGGCTGAACGAGACCTGGCTTACTTCACCTTTAGCCATAAAGAACTTGCAAACGAAGTACAGGAAATACACGAGATACTGACCAGAAACAACGTGACCGTGGGTAAGTGCATTCACTGCTATCCAAACACGCTAGCAAGAAGCCGTTTAGCTTAAATGTAGGTAGTTAATAAAAGAGCACAATAGTAGGGTTCTATAAATATACATTTTATTAATTTTATTCTAAAGAAAATCTTTCTATGTCTAGACCAGCGGTTCTCAATTCCAGTCCTCGCGCCCCCCCGCTCTGCATATTTTGCATGTCTCTCTTTGTTAACACACCTGATTCAGATAATCAGCTTGTTAGAAGTGCGCTCCATGCATGAACATGTACACAGGGTCCATTGCTCCCTACACAGGGTCCATTGCTCCCTACACAGGGTCCATTGCTCCCTACACAGGGTCCATTGCTCCCTACACAGGGTCCATCCCTACACAGGGTCCATTCCCTACACAGGGTCCATTGCTCCCTACTCCCTGAGCAGGGAAATCCGCTGAAGTTTACTTTATTTCGGAACATTCATTCATGGATTTGCGCTGCGCAACGTCTTCACGCACGGACGAGTGTGACATCATATACCTCTGTAAATATATACAATTTTAATTCACGTCTTGCACACTTCAATGCACTTTGAATGGAATATATACGTTCGCTTCGAACTGGAATCATGGCGGAATATCCTGTGATGTCCACTTCGCAGGGCACTTACGTTCGAATAGAACAAACATCTGAAGCGATAAGAGTAACATACGAAATATGCAGAGCGGGGGGGCGCGAGGACTGGAATTGAGAACCGCTGGTTTAGACAGACATACCATCAGAGGTGTAAAGAGTACCTTGTAAAAGTACAGATACCTTACAGTAAAACTGGCCCGTTTATAAGTTACAAGTCACCAGTTCCAATATGACTTGAGTAAAAGTCTTCGAGAATCTGATTTTAACAGTACTGAACGTAGGCTCAGATGCACTAGTCCTCAACAACCAAGTGTCATGACAAGAAACCGTTAATTTGTGAGGAGCGCTATCACATATTTTCTTTTCTAAAATGAAAATAAAAGTGAACACCTCAATGCTGCCTCAACAGCCTCTTAAATGTCTACAAACATTCAAGTCTCAGTTAAGCTCAAGTACTCAAAAAGGCATAATAAACCAGTATCCCTCTAAAAGCGTCTCTCTCTTCAGAATAATGGATACATAAACATTAAGTTAAATTAAGCAGACAAAGCCTACTTGCATTGGCTGTGCTGGTTTCAGCCTCGTCCCCAGCTGCATTCATGTACAGGAGCCTTGTTGACAAGTTTGGGTGAGTAAGGGCGAAACACACAATATAGTTCCTTCAATGCCCTGCAGATGGTCAAATCCCTTCTTCTGTAGCAGAAAGAGTCAGGTGCCATGTAAAATGTAATTACATTACTCATCACAAATGTATTAAAGTAAAGAGTTGCTAAAAATGTAGCGCAGTAGAGGGTAAAAATTGCTCACTATTAAAAATATATTTGATGGTCTGTAAATCTTCAAGTAGCCAAAAAGAGAATTAAGTTCAGTTACTATTTACATTTATTCAAATACTTGAGTACCATAAAAATATGTATGCATTTATCCACAAAAATATATTAAATAGCACAGCTGTTTTCAAAATTGTGATAATCTGTAATATTTCTTGAGCAGCAAATCAGCATATTAAAATGATTTCTGAAGATCATGTGACACTGAAGACTGGAGTAATGATGCTGAATATTCAGCTGCGCATCACAGAAATAGATTACATTTTAAAATGTATTACAATAGAAAATGGTTATTTTCTATTGTAATAATATATCACAATATTGCAGTTTTTACTATGTTTTTTGATCAATTAAACACCTTGGTGAAAGACTTGTTTCAAAAGACTTGTTTCTTTAACTGTGAAATGGTAGTGTATGCTTCAGTGTTATGTAGTTAGAATTTATTTATGTATTTAAAGTTAACTCCACGTGTTGCTCTACAAATGTAAAGTAATACAATACTTAATTTTTCTTCTCAACAGATAAACTGTACAAATGGCTGAAGGAGTTCTGTGGACATCATTCGTCATCAGATCTGTATGGATTCATCAAAGTGAAGATCGGCTTTATGGCTAGCTTACTGTAAATCTGTCTGGCTAGTGTAAGATCCATACAAGCTCACTTCAAAAAAACAGTTCAGGCGTATTAAATATGTAAAGCTGCTTTAAATTGATCAGATTTCTGAAGGATCAGAGCATTGAAGTAACAATACTAAAAAAACTGCTGTATGATAATATTTGTTTTTGGACCACAGGTGTCATATAAACTTAATTGTTTACCTTCATTTAAGTACTTTATAGTCAGACTTAGTATAATTTGATAAAGTGTACATGTGATCACATATCATTTGATAAGTGTAATCTGTGTTTGTTAAATTTGTCTTGCATCAATTATTAGTACAAACAAGCAAACAGACCGAACTGAGATGCTTTTATTGAACGAAGCATTATAACAGTAGTCTGGAATAAACATAAGCCTAAGAAAATAAATAAGTTATTTTATTTGATGTCCTGAAGAGAGTGTATCTGCTTGCAGCTTAATCTCAGCTTTTTGTTTTTTTAAATGACAAGATATAATTATATAGTTTCAGCTTTCAGTCCTTGAATTCACCTACTGAAGCTCATTATAATTTGGCACTGAGTGCTTAGAGGGTGAATGGGAGAGATGAAGAAGATATTATAAAACTGCTAAACGCAGGCAGGCTAACTAGTTCCTTTTTCACAATAATTTAAAAAATGCATAGGGTTCAATGCATGCCCTTTAAAGCCCTCATGCTATCATGACTTTTCAATAGGTCTCATTTCTGAGAGAGGTCCATGCCAACTCAAGTAACGGACGGTGCAAACATTTTCTTGCACTGCTGTCCGTTATTTTGTGCGTAGTTAAAATGAAATTGTATTTGTATTTTTGAGGGGAAACCTCTAGTTTAAGCTGCATGTCACTTTAAGGCTCTAATAAAACCATCATCGGCATGCCTTAGGAGACATGCATGTAAATTGATACCATGTAGTTGCTAAAAGCTTGCATCCTTTCAGTAAACCTGCACAGATAGCCCTCTCATACCTACTGTACAGTGCAAAGCAAACCTGTGTTTTGGTCAGGAGATTCCTAGCTGCCTGCCTGCCTTCTTACGCTAACAGCCGGATGCGAGTTTCCTGAAAAACGAGGGACGGAGGGATGGAAATGAAGGGACTGGATGGGGCGAGGTGCTTAGGACTGGTTCTGGAAGGCATCTGGGTTGAAGGCTGTGTCCAAGAACCGCTCCAGCTCCACAAGATGAGCCTTCTTGTTGCCTGTGGCGGGGGCAGCTGCAGGCTCTCGGCCGGCGTACCTGAGAATATTAATATAAATGTAAATGCATGTTTTCATTCATTCAAAGTAACTTACAAATGAGGTCTTGCATGCATTAGCAACAACAAGTGATAACTGGGTACAAATACTATCGCATGAATGCATAGCATGAACACTTCTTCAGGTCACCCCAAATAAACAAACAAAAACAATTACATTTGATAAATGTTTAAAAACTATAATTGATTATTATTATAATACTATATCATATTATAATGGCATTATCTTTTATTGAATATAGTATTTATTATATAGCATTTAGCCATTAAAAACCACTAAATCCATTCAAATATTTTGTATTTGCAATGCAGTCATTTTTATAGTAGTTTCTAAATAAGAATAAAGAAAAATTAAAGCATGAATATGAAGCATGCAATGTCGTAGTTATGTCATCAGTTAAGTTACCAAAAAGGGGATTAAATCTGCATTATAACTGTATGCAAGAACTTGTTATATATGAGTCGCTTGTTCACATAAGAGTGAGAGTCAGATCCGCGTCACGTTCAGCAGCGGCAGCTATTAAAGTAATAGCAGTCAAAAAATGTTTAGTTATTTCGCTTTAATAGCAATGAAAATAACCTATTAATTGCCATTAATTTGCAATTACTGAACCTACACATAGGCTCCTGAAAAAAAAGATACAATTAGAAGAATATTTCAGACGGCACATAGAGGCTTTTGCATGAAATCAGTTTACATTTTTTCCCAAATTCTGCTTGTCTTTTTATTAATCAAAAAGCATGTCTAATTAGTTAAAATCATGAAACTTATACAATTTCACATCAATTTATTAAAAGTTTAATAAACACTATATGCTTAGAGCCCTATGAAATGTTTGTTTATTCTCACATATGTTTTATTATCAAATTCTGTGTTTTAGCATGTCTAATCATTTGAATGCATATTTTTTCTTTTTCAAATGTAGCCTTATGAAATATTTATTCCTCAGAAATTTTGTGTTGTGTATTTACATTTTTCTGGCATAAAGGCATAAAAGATTAATTTAATTTATCTTTTAATTACTGAAAATTAAACAAACTTTTTATATGAAATATTATATTAAACATTTATATAATATAAATAAAAATATTTATATTAAATAAATTGTTATTTTTGGCAAACACATGCGATTTACAATTAACATTAAAACTTAAAATTAAATAATTTTAATAGTAATAGTAGTATTACGTACATTCTACTGAGCAATTGTAATATATTTCAGGCACAATGTCTTCAGGTTAAACAGAACTTTTATTTTGACGGGTTTGCATGAATAGCTTTACATTTCTGTGTTCTGTGATATGACTGACGCTAGTTTCACTCAAATCAAAGAGTAAAATGCTCATAAAGTGACTCTCGGAGCAGTTTGTGTATTTATGTACTCATATATTGAGGCGGCAGACACTGAAATCCCCGCGAGCGTCACGCACTTCAGTATGTGTGTAGTAAACGAAACCACGCGTCTGCGCCATTGATTCATACAGAGACACACAGAACGTGCAGGATTCATTTAACCCCTTAACTGTCACCCCCCCCCCTTTTGAAAAGTTTTGAAAAGCACTATTTAAAGTTAAATTGTTATAATTCATGAATGCTTTTGAATACAGACCTAAGGTTGGTCTCTTTTTAAAGAAGACAATCAGCAGATTATTGCAGAAGTGAAATCATTTCAAAAAATGTAATGTACAATTATTATTTTATATTATATAAAATAAATATTTTACAAAATATGTTTTAATCCAAATTTGGCATAAAATTAAAGCCATATGTCTAAATAAGTTGTGTTTCAAATTTGAAGTTGATATATAAAAAATTGAGGTTACTATGCAATTTTGTTTAGGCGTTATACCACAAACAGCCACCGGGTGCCATTCAAACCCCATTGAATTTATTTATGCACTTTTCTGTCACAAATGTATCAATTTCTCTCCCACTATTACTCTTCCACCAAATATGGAATCTTGAGACTCAGACCTTTCCAATGATATGTATTTTGTCAAGATTATAAAAAGTTGTGATTCTATAAGACCGTAATACATTTGGAATATGACACCTCCCACTAAAGGGGAGGAGCCCGCTAAAAGATTTTAAAGTACCATTTCTATGGTAACGCAATGTCCGATTTCAAAACGGTTTTCACAGGATGAATTTTGAGATTATAAGCTTTCAAATTATATATAATATATGATGATTACTAAAACATGTGATAGGAAAAAAAGGAAACGAATAGAATGTTTATGCTCCTGTTATGGTGTATATGTTTTGAGGTGCGCTCTTGTCATAAATTAATCTATTACTGCTCCTACATAATTTTTTACAACAAACAGTGGTAAAATATCTATTTAGGAGTCTTGGACCTTTCCAACGATATATAGTTTGTCATGATTAGATTAAGATTTAATGGTAATATATTGAAGTAAAGTTAGGCGTCCCGTATACGGGACGGTGACAGTTAAGGGATAGTCTTTGTGGCTCACTAAATGCTACAGCGGCTTTACAGATATTAGTCCACATCGCAATTTGATTTAAGTATAATGACCTACTTCTGATTAATTAATTTTGAGTTTGACAAATTTCTTAACATTCTGCGTTATGCAGTAAATTCAATTTTTATGACTGGATTTTAATTTTGGAGGAAAATGTAATCTAGTTCTTGAGAGATTTTGTGAGATTCATTCTAAAGACATGAGTTACCAAACAGGACGGGTATTGTTGAAGGTTCTGCTGATGCGTGGCTTGACATAATCGTAGTAGCCTTGATTCTTATGCTCTTCCTGGCACCACAGCAGCTGAGCCTGTGGATACTTCTCTGCCTCGGCTTTCACCAGGTCAAACGGGAATGGAGAAAGCTGGAGAATAATGCATTTAAAGTCATCCAGAACATCTTTTAACTACTAGGGTGCAGGCATGAAGCGAAAATTATAACTTGGTGTATAAATGGTCAGGAAAGAAAGCTGGACTAGTATAATGAGCATTCTTATTATGGAGAAGTAAATACAGAAAATGACCCAGTTAATCATTTTAATAATAAAAGCGTATGCAGGTACCTGCTCAATGCGGCTGATAGCCACTGTGTCCTCCAGGCATCTGGTCTTTCGTTCTTTGGTGAGGTCATAATAAACTTTTCCTGTGCAGAAGATGAGACGCTTCACTCCAGCTGAATTCTGTGATGCACTTCCCTCTTCAGGAATGAGACGTCTGAAGTGTGTTCCTAATCAAACCCGAACATTACTAAAAATGCTCTAGCAGGACATTGTATGACAAAAGATTGCCAAGATTTCAAGTGGACAAACCTGGTAACATGTCGTCAAAACTTGACTTGGCCTCTGGGTGCCGTAGCAGTGATTTAGGCGTGAAGATAATGAGCTAGAGCAAATAGAAAGAAAGATTAAAACTTCATGAAACCACAAGTTAGCTACAAACAGAGTCCCACAATATCTGACCAATACATTTTCATGACTTTTCTATGTCCAGGACATAAATATTTACATGGATTTGCTAATGAATCCATTCAAAACATGGAAATCATTTTCATTAAATCATTGAAAAAGCTACTTAAAAAGAAAGATTTAGTCACAAATTGCACATTGCAAGTACAATAGCTATTAAATAAAAAAATTAGAGAAAAAAACCCCTCTAATTTCCATAGCAAATATATGATTTTCCACAAATAATCCATGACTTCAAGAATGGAAAGCAACTTTAAAACAGAGTGAAATGTCTCTTACAGGCTTTCTAAAGGGCAGCAGGATCTGCCTCCGAAGAACATGGAAGTAATTTGCAGGAGTGGAGCAGTTCACCACAATCCAGTTACAGTCATAAAGCTGCCGGACGGCAAAGTCCTCTGAGATTTTCTGTCAAACAAATGAGTATTAAGACCGATATTCAAAGTAAATATTGTGTTCGGTTAAAATTGTCATGCTTAAAAAAGCCAGAGATTTACCGGGAAAATGTCAGGGTCATCATTGCACATCTGCAGGAATCTCTCTGGACGGGCGGAGGAGTGCTCTGGTCCCTGAAAAGATCACCAAGAAAGTAATGTAAAAAGGAGCAGATGAGAAGATGTAAGCTCAGAGGTGGATTTAAGATGAAAAGACCTCACCATGCCCTCCATGCCATGAGGCAGCAACAGCACGATGCCGTTCTGTCGGACCCACTTGGCCTGGCCAGGGGAGATGAACTGGTCGATGATGGACTGAGCTGTGTTATGAAAGTCTCCAAACTGAGCCTCCCAGAGCACAAGAGCATTAGGACTCGCCATGGCAAAGCCAAGCTCAAACCCTGCACACAATGAGACACAGACCTGAGGATATGCCTGTTCAGTGGCATATAATGTGCAGCTTCTTTTGGGTTTGTTTGACTGACAGCAACCAGCCACAGTTCATTTGGCTTATACCCACCAAGAACCCCGTATTCTGACAGGGAGCTGTTGCACACGGTATATGGAGCCTGGTTCGAGTCGATGTAGTTCATGGGAATGCAAGTCCGTTTGTCAACGTTCTGATCGTGTAGCACATGGTGCCGATGACTGTATAAGGATAAAAAGGTAGACTATGGAGTTACTTCCAAATCAAGGTTATTCAGGAGCATGAGATGCAGCTGTTCTTACCTGAAGGTCCCTCTCTCCACATCCTGACCACTGAGACGCACATGAATACCTTCCTTAAGAAGAGAACCGAAGGCCATGTATTCTCCCAGAGCCCAGTCCACTGAGCGGTTCTGCACCATCGTAGCCCTGCCCTTCAGGATACGGGTGAGACCTTAAAACAAGACGGACAGAATGAGTACAGACGCCGGCTCAAGCCAAAACAATATTTTTAAGCTGTGTTCAAGCCAAACAAGCAACTTTATGATCAAATTTTAGGGATATTTATTGGTGATTTCTAAGTTTTTGAAACCCAAGCTTATTTTGAAGATTTCAGTATTTCTGCATTCAAATAGATAGGAACTGTAGATAAAGCTGGTTCCCAACATGCTTCAAAAATGACTTTGGGTACAGGACATTTGCCTTTTCATAATTGTGTGCAGATGTATGCAGGGATGAGAGTGAAAAGTTACCTCCATGGATAGTGAAATCCTCTACAGGCACAGAGGAAGCCACCTGACCAATGCGACTAAGCACTTCTTCATTAAGACCAGTGGATGGACAGCTCATACTCTTGGGATGACCGTCCAGAGTGAAGAAACCTGTAGAGTAAGCACAAACGTCAAGTAGATTCAGCGCAAATACACACAAGTAATACACACATGTAAAAGTGTCTCAGTTTGTAGACATTGTACATTAACACACACACACACACACACACACACACACACACACACACACACACACACACACACACACACACACACACACACACGCACACACACACACACACACACGCACGCACACACACACACGCACGCACACACACACACACGCACCTGGCCAAGGTGAGTCAAGCCAGTGCTTGATGTGCAAGATCTTCTCATCTTTAGAACGATTGTACGCCTCCTCGCAGATTTTGTCATACTTGGCAATTTCCTCCTACAAGGACAGACAGGCAACATTATATTAATGTAAATATTCAATATAAGTCATTTAAGTAAGAAAGTATTTAACAAATATTGTCAGTGTTTCCTATTATTGTAACTACAACTACCGATCAAAAGTTTGGGGTCTGTCAGATTTCTTAATGTTAAAGTCTGTTATGTTTTGGCCAAAATACAGTAAAAACTGTAATATTGTGAAATACTACAAAACAGCATTTATTAAAAATGGGAAAAACATTCAAAATGTTACACAAGATTTCTGTCACTTCTGATCACTTTGATCTATTCTTGGTGAATAAAATTATTAATTTATTTAAAAAATATCTTTCTGTCCCCAAACTTTTGAATGTCAGTGTACATATTCATCTTAGGAGTACCATTTGGTTAATCTGACCTCATATTCCTGTCTGCTTACAGCTCCTTCTGCAATGAGCTTTTCAGCATATTTCTGCAGAACAGGTTTCTGTTTCTTTATCTGTTTGTACATTAGTGGTTGCGTAAACATCGGCTCATCCATCTCGTTGTGGCCGTTCCGTCTGTAGCTCACCTACAGCACAAAGGAGAACACAAGAGTCAACACCTAAATCACGTTTGACACACAGTTGGAAATATTCCCACTTAAAAAAAATGTGCTTCCCTACCAGATCAACCACCACATCTTTATGAAAGGTGGCTCTCCATTCTGCAGCTACATTACACACATACATCACAGCCTCAGCATCGTCTGCATTAACATGAAAGATGGGAGCATTGACCACTTTGGCCACATCCGTGGGATACGGCGAGGAGCGCGCCATCCGAGGGTCAGTAGTGAAGCCAATCTAAAGAGAGCGGAACAAAAATATTTAAATAAATGCAAATATTTGCCTCAAAAAAAGTTAACCACATATTTTCTCTTTCAAAAGCCAAGAAACGTTAACTATCTTTTCAGGACAAGTGATCATGACATTTTCTGTGTGCTATTCCAAAACAAGCACCTATTTAATATATTTATACACAATTATAAATTATACAGTACTACTATTGTTTTAAGAAATCAGTGCTTTTATTTAGCAAAGATGCACTGAATTGAGCAAACATTAATAATAAGAATAAATGTTCCACTTCCTTGAACTGCAAATCAGAATATTAGAATGATTTCTGAAGGATCATGTGACTGAAGACTAGAGTAACGATGCTGAAAAATTCAGTACTGACATCACAGGAATAAATTACATTTGAACACATGATAAACAGAAAAGAGATATTAAATCGTAATAATATTTCACAATATTGGTGTTTTTACTGTATTTTTGATCAAATAAATCCAGCCTGGTAAGCATTAGAGACTTCAAAACCAATCTTACAGACAAACTTTTGAACTGTAGTGTATAACCAATTTAAAGAAGTTCCCTGCTGGAGAGAAACAGACCTGGTTGTTTACAACCACGTGAATAGTGCCATGTGTGGTGTAGGAAGGCAGGTCACTCAGGTGGAAGGTCTCATAGACGACACCCTGACCTGCGAAGGCTGCGTCTCCATGCAATAAGATGGACATCACCTTCAGAGACAAGGACACAGTCTTCTTAGTGACACCATGTCAATCATGTTTTGTTGTCTGATTACAAAAGATTATTTAAGATTGTTCTAATAGTTGTTTACATAATACAACGATCACACATTTGTCTTTGAGGGAACTGTTTAGTCTTTGGATATAGGCATCTTGATTTGTACTTCACTTTACAAAGTTACAGTCCGACTCCATAACTGTAACTTTGACGTCATCTATACTAGCGTACTACTTGACAAAGTAAACTTTAAGCTGATGCCTGCACTAGAAATCTACAGTAAAAATAGATTTGTTTTCCTGTATAAACAGGAATAGGGTGTTCCTGTGGCTCAGTGGTAGAGCATTGCGTTAGCAGCGCAAAAGGTTGTGGGTTCAATTCCCAGGGAACACACATACTGACAAAAATGTATAGCCTGAATGCACTGTAAGTCGCTTTGGATAAAAGTGTCTCTTAAATGTATAAATGTTTTCCTGATGCACTGATTAATATCCTGCTAATGCAATAATGGGGTTTCATGGGGTCTTTAAGAGAAACACTGAAGTTTAATAACATAAGCACACATGCTAGAACCACGAGGACAGTTCGCACACCCTTTTGCCATCAGAGTCACCGCAGTAGAACTGCTCTGCCTTGGTCTTGCCCTGCACTACAGGGTCCACTGCCTCCAGGTGTGAAGGATTGGCCATCAGAGACAGAGTGATGTGGCGATCAGTGACCCGGTTGATGCGTCTGTGGTACATACCCAGATGATACTTCACATCACCTGAGCCCTAAAGAAAAGTCACAGAGACACTGAAACATGAACAGGACTGGAATGTCAAGATTCTTTGTTTGAATGAAAGGAACATTACATATATTTCATAGTTTATATCATTTTCTCAGACGTGGAAGAGGACACCTGTTTTCACAAAAAGCATGTCACCATGGATTATGTGCAGAGCTAATTAAGTAAACCTCAATTACATTTCTGAATGTTTTATGTATCATTGCACCAGTTGTTCCATATTTGCTAAACATTTTCACTTTCATTTTAAAGTTGTCATGAAATGAAAATTCAACCTATTTTTGAAATGCATGTTACTGTGAACAATACAACATGCACTTTTTTTTGTTGGTTACATCATAATTATGGATGCTTGTTTCTGCCACGGGATAAAAAAAAAAGGTAACTGCGACTTTTTATCTCACAATTTCGGACAATTTGCTATTTAGAGTTACCTTTTTTGCATTGTGGCGATTAAATAATACATTTATAAATAAAATGGAAAAAATAAATAAAACTAATTCAGAATTGTGAGATAAAAGCTATTGCATTTAAATTTTTTTATTCCTTAGCAGGAAAAAAAATGTGAGATGTAAAGCATACAGTTTAAAGCAGCTTGCACTTCTTTCGGATGCTTGTGCTGCCATATGCATTTAAGACATGTTTTCCTCACCACATAACTTATATATTATAAATTACATCCTTATCTGCAAATGTTAGAAAGTCACACCAGTATTTGAATCATGACTTAAAACCGAGGTACCGAGGTCATTTTTGTGGAAGAATTGCTGAGATGGGTCCTTGGGCCTCAAAAAAAGTAGATCTGGCTTTTTATTTGTGTGTAAACTGAAACATTTGTTTTGTAATCTGTATACTGAGCTGTACAAGGAACTAGTGCTGAAGGAAATGAAGGTGGCTAGAAAGAGCTGCTCACCTCATCTGCAGCTTCCAGCTTTGAATCAAACTGGCAGAAGATCTGATCCAGCTCCTTACGGATCACATTAGCAAGCACATTCAGACGGCCTCTGATGGAGAGCAGATCATTCAGACATGTTTCAATGGCCCTACAGCATACATTGTACAGTAGGGCTGCCCTCCACTAAAGATTTTTCTGGTTGACTAGTAGTCGTTCATTTTAAGCATTAGTCGAATAATCACACGTTTATTAATATACCATTCAAATCATAATAATGAGCCTTTACTTGCCTACATAGCCTAATATGCGCTCAAGCACACACAAAGCTTGCCACAGCAAACCGCAGAAGTAATGATTACGAATGTGTGTTATTGTGAGTTCACAAAAATAAACAGTCTTTGTAGATTCAAAAAATGTATTACTCTAATCTTTATGACCAAAAATGACAGCACCAGCGCATCCATCTGTCATGCAGTGAGCGCTACTATTCAGCTTCCACACTCTGCACAGACACTTGAATAGTGCACATTTATTCAGATGATAAGCCATATTTAAGGTCGATGATTGATAGGCGATCATTTGGATGTCCTGCCTGAGTACTGTATTACCATATAGACCAGATGTTACCGATCTGTCCGTCAAGAACTACGTGACTTCGCCACTTCCTGTGGATTGTTTTATTTTTTTCTGCGACTAAGTCATTGATAAAATTTTGGTTGACCAAGCCTCTTCTTGTCGACTAACGGTTAGTCGACTATTAGGGGGCAGCCCTATTGTACAGTTGGTTGTTCCTCTACCTGTGTGGCATTCCCATGATAACGCTCTCCACTCCATTCTCACTAGATTTGTCGATGATGGTTTTGAGTGCAGGAATGAGAGACTCGCATCCCTCTAGGCCAAAACGTTTCTCTGATGACCACTTCCTCTGCAAGAACTCCTCAAACCTGGCAGCAATACATAAACATTCACAAAATAAAAAGAATGTTATTGCATTAAATAAAAAGATCATCTGCAAACAAATTATATAAGTGATTTGTTTGATGAAACTGATTCCCTTTCCTTGGTGTCAATATTAGTGGATGTATGAATTAATTTCTGTTTTGTGAAGGGTTTTGCTTAAATTATTTGAATGGCAAATAATGCATTCAGGTCTACAGAAAACTATGGCATAGACAGACCTGGTTGAGCGGACCATACGGGCCAGTAGTGTCCTTTTCTCGTCCAGAGTAAACTGCATCACTCCCGGCTTCTCAAACTTCTGTCTGATCCACTGGCACTGCTGCAGGTCATTAATGAACATGAACTCCACACCGATGTGTTGACAGTAGGCCGTCTGCATAGAGCAGCAAGACAGAAGTCATGCAAAACAACCAATTGTTATAGTTCAAAAGCAGATAGAAAAAAAATGTGTTATCTTGTTGGTGGATATGTACTTCTAAACGCCGGATGATTTCCCTGAGAGTAAGGGCACTTTCACTTCCCCCAATAAAGGTTGTGGTAGGAAGTCTGAATACTTTATCCAGATCCACTTCTTCCAGTCCATAGAAGCCTGGCAGCAGACATGAAAACACATGGATGGGGAAAGGGTAGGAAGGGCAAGCAAAACAAAACACCACAGTGGATCCGACCGACACACATAAACACAGAGGGAAAATGGAACTGCGTTAGAACAAGTAAGGATGTGGAACAATTTATTATGCTTTAAAAGTATCATTTATTTATATTTTTAAAGTGCAAATAAGAGCACATTTAGGCACATAAGAACATGCGAAGAAAACGCTAAGCCAACAGTACAGTATAAGCAGAGGAAAAAGGAAAGATGAGGGTGAAAAACAGATCTATTCCAGCCCAGTCCCCTAGTGCCTCAGGGAATGCATGCATAAGATGCTACAGATGGCAAACTTGTTAGTCATAACACGCATGTTTGAACGAACACATTTTACCTAGAAATGTGTTTCAGTGTACAGGTGAACTCTTTTCTCATTGATTAAGCAACATGTGAGTAGGGCTGCAACTAACGATTAATTTTGATAATCGATTAGTTGCCGGTTATTCTTTCGATTAATCGGATTAAAAACATTATTTTTTTTTTTTATTGACAAAAAAGACACTATTCCACATTCTGTCCAATGTCTTTCAAACAAACGTGCCAACTGAATGATACACATACAGTACTTAACAATTTATTAGACCTATCAAAATAAAGAGAAAACAAATATTTTAGGAATCTGTCAAAAAATTATAAATCTAAAAATGTTATTGTCATTTATTGGGCAAATAACAAACTGAAACAACCAAATAGTATTAATTCCCACTATAACAAAAATGGCCTCCTATGCCTTGCAACAGCTTGCATTCGTGCTGCCATCATGTACTTTTTGATCTGAAATAAACCCACCATGAAGCGCTCTGCCTTTCTTTCATAGATAACAGCAATAATTATATTATAGCATTAGAAATAGCATTCTACTGTTACTAAAGAGCTTACGGATATTGGAGGACTAACCAGTACAGAAAGCTAAATAAATGACTTTGGGAATCACCAATGCTGTTAGTTTAGAGCAGCAGTGGCACAAACCTTACATAATTTGTTAAATCCTTACATAAAGGGTGTTTTAATAAAACAAGAATTTGTTAAGCACTGTAATAGTAAAGAACGGTAGCATACTTTAAATCTCTATCAAAAATTTAATAATAATAAAGATAATAAAGACGAATAAAAACACAAACTCTGTGTTAACCACAGGTAAGAGTAGTTTTCTGCAGGAACACGCGTTGACTTTTATCACAGTCACATATCATTTATTTATCCTGTAATAAGGCGGCTATGAAGCGTCTGATATTTATATTCAGAATTACACGCTGTTATCCTTAACAGTTCCTACTCTCATAAAATACTCGCACGGCATGTTTACTTTTAAGCCTTAATTTAATTTTCAACAACAGATATTTCAGCACAATGGATATTTTTGCGCTGAATAGTCTTTTAATTGTCTCCCTCTGTGTTCCGTCTGTCTGACGCGCGTGCAGCTCATTCGTTTTTTTAACACAAAAGGCTGTCAGGACAGACTTTATGCAAAAATGGAAATGCTCACGTGAATCTGTGACATTTATAGATAAGGATATAACCGTAAACTGAACGTTTTTGCACTGAGGGCGCACACGCATCTGTCAAAGAGCCTGACAGGGCAAGCCATTACGCTAATGCATTAAAATAAAGAATTCTCATGTTTTGGGCAGCTTGGATCACGTAGCCTAGTTCTCCCGCAGCATCTCATTCTGTTTCCTCCACTATTTTTAGATGCATTTTGTCCATAGAAATGCGATAGTCAGTGCTGTAATTTGATGCAACCGGCTGAAGTTGGACGTGCACTGTGGGCAGATCCGACTAATCGATAACGAGAATCGTTGTCGATGATTTTCATTATCGATCATAATCAATTTTATCGATTAGTTATTGCAGCCCTACATGTGAGTGTATTCACAAAGCAAAAGGGCTGGGCCGAATACCATATTTTGCAACAGCTGTCACAGGACAACGCCGCCAGTGCGCTCACCACACACCAGCTACAGGTGGAGAGGAGAGAGAGCCATAGAGCCAATCAAGTGTATGCGCTCACCACACACCAGCTACAGGTGGAGAGGAGAGAGAGCATAGAAATCAAGTGATAACATTCACTGCACACACCAGCAGAGTCATAGAGCTAAACTAAATCAAGTGTATGCGCTCACCACACACCAGCTACAGGTGGAGAGGAGAGAGCCATAGAGAAACAAACAAATAAAAATCAAGTGTATGCGGTCTCTAGACCACACACCTTTAATGTAGCTACAGGTGGAGAGATGAGAGAGAGTCATAGAGCCAATCAAGTGTATGCGCTCACCACACACCAGCTACAGGTGGAGAGGAGAGAGAGTCATAGAGCCAATGGTCGATTAAGTGTATTTTGGGGTGCGTGCGCTCACCACACACCAGCTACAGGTGGAGAGGAGAGAGAGTCATAGAGCCAATCAAGTGTATGCGCTCACCACACACCAGCTACAGGTGGAGAGGAGAGAGAGTCATAGAGCCAATCAAGTGTATGCGCTCACCACACACCAGCTACAGGTGGAGAGGAGAGAGAGCCATAGAGCCAATCAAGTGTATGCGCTCACCACACACCAGCTACAGGTGGAGAGGAGAGAGAGTCATAGAGCCAATCAAGTGTATGCGCTCACCACACACCAGCTACAGGTGGAGAGGAGAGAGAGTCATAGAGAGCCAATCAAGTGTATGCGCTCACCACACACCAGCTACAGGTGGAGAGGAGAGAGAGTCATAGAGCCAATCAAGTGTATGCGCTCACCACACACCAGCTACAGGTGGAGAGGAGAGAGAGTCATAGAGCCAATCAAGTGTATGCGCTCACCACACACCAGCTACAGGTGGAGAGGAGGAGAGAGAGACAATCAAGTGTATGCGCTCACCACACACCAGCTACAGTGGAGAGGAGAGAGAGTCATAGAGCCAATCAAGTGTATGCGCTCACACACCAGCTACAGGTGGAGAGGAGAGAGAGTCATAGAGCCAATCAAGTGTATGCGCTCACCACACACCAGCTACAGATGGAGAAGCGAGAGTCATAGACCGCAACGTCACAGCCCCGCGTGCCGATGGGGATTATTAGGAGGCCATGATTGACAAGGGCCAGTGGAGGGAATTTGGCCAAGACACCGGGGTTACCCCCCTACTCTTTACGAGAAGTGCCATGGGATTTTTAATGACCACAGAGAGTTAGGACCTCGGTTTAACGTCTCATCCGAAAGACAGTTAATAAACTACAGAACAGCGTGAGCCGGAAGCGGCACACCTCGCAGGGCTTAAATGCTCCGAGAACGGACACTGCACTAGTGATATAAAACACACAGGTCTGTTAGGAAGATTAGATTAAGACTTTTAATAAGGTACCCTAACATTTTTCTAACAAACAAATCACTCCCAAATCAGAAGTTAGCAGCACAGTAATTCCTGACACCATAAAGGGTAGGCTATTTAAATAAAACAAGAAAAGAACTGTAATAAATAAAGAACACGGTAGCATACTTTTCAATAACAGCATCACACATTTAATGTAAGCATTACATTAAAAAGTTAATGCCCCGTGTGTGGACATGAGCAGTGTTTCAAACCTATTTTTGTTTTAACGGTTGTACCACTTCATGACCTGAAAAGAACTGAAGCTGTGAGGTGTTCTGAGAAGAAGCACTGAGCAAAGCATTTCCACTGAATGAAGCAGAACAATGCAGGGCTGGAAAACTCACTCACCCCATATACTGTCGTGCACTTTGAAACACGACTGTCAATACACTACAGACTGACAGCTCACTGTTATTGAATGCTCAATGACAATCAGCCTGCCATTGATAAAAAATGTCAAGCTTTGTCATTAGGAGGAACTAATCAGATAGAGCAAATCCATTTGGTTTGCTGAAAATTAGAATATGAATGCTTCTCTGACCAGTTTTTATTTCTAAGTTTGATTAAGTAGAATACTGCACTGCCAAAATACATTTTCAGAAATAGTATTTTTGTCTTGTTTTCAAGTTAAATAAATCTAAGTTTTGCTGTTGTAAACAATCAAGATAAAATGTACTAAGGATTATGCTTAAAACATGAACATTTTCTAGTAACTTAATTCAAGATATATTTTCTGTAAACAATTCCGTAAATGCGCCGCTTTTTATGGGTGCTTAGATATTTATACTGTAAAAACCAAACAAAAATACTGATTAAGAAATGTTTCTTTGCAGGGTGTGTAATGAATCTTTGTTTGTTTCTTTTCTTTCTCTAGCATTTTGGCCTAATAACATCTGGCAAAGGGACTACCAATGAAAACTAGCCTTCGGGCTAATTTGGGTACATTTACATTGATGAATGTTGATTAATGTACACTGTCCTTTTTTGTGAAATTAATATATAAATGAACAAATAATAATGAAAATCAATCATACAGTCTCGTTTACGAATGTTCATGACAAAATAAACATTTGATGAGCTATTTTAAGTTTGTATGGAACATGTTGATGGTTCACATTTCCCAAGTTGTTGAGCATGTTGACTGAGTGGGTGTGGCTTGTCTCTTGCTAAAGGTTTCCAATCATTCATGCTGAATGTGTGATAAACCTCTACAAACGTATGTGCACAATGAGAAATAAAGCAACTGCTATTCACAGCATTCAGAAAGGCATATAGTAGGGGTGTGACGAGACACTTATCCCACAAGATGAGACACGATTTTTAGACTTTTTTTTTTAAATACTCAATGAAGAAATATATATTGGGAAAAATTGTCTTTTTAAATAAATTGGAGATCACAATTCTGAAAAAAAACGTTCATTGCTTAAGTCTTTTAAAAACATATATATTAATTTGAACAAAATAAAAACGAAATGAAGGAGTCACTTCATAATGATTTCTTTCACTATTGGAATCTCCTGAATTAATGATTCAATGACAAGTACTTTTTAAGCGGGTTGTCGTTAACCATACAAGTGTTAAGATACTTTCATTTTGATCGCTACTGCAGACAATAAGTGTTTATACTCAAACTCTAAACTTTTATCCCAGTACATCTTAGGGATGCACCGAAATTACATTTCTTGGCCGAAGCGGAACAAAATGAAACTCTGTGCTGAAGGCCGAATACCGAACACGTTTTTTCGATAAGTTTTTTTTTTACGATTAATGGTGCCGCTCTAATTTAAACACTGCAACATTTTTTGTGAGGATATCGTCACGTTCTCGCGAGATCTGAATGGTCGGATCTCGTGAGATCTCATCCCATCCCTAGCATATAGCCTAGGCATAACAGTGCAATAATAGAGCCACTGTGAGAGGATATGAAAATGGCAATCTGCAGAGAGAAAGAGGAACTACAACATGACACTAGATGAGAGACGTATTTCTACAGTGACAAGCAGACACTTCTGAGGAAAAGAGTGATGGGTACAAAGACATTAGGATACATCATTTACAATGGGCAAATCCAGCGGACTGGATAACGTAAAAACTGATAGGCTCTGATCCAAAACTTAATTTGGCACCATTTTTTGGCTTCATGTTTTCAGGAAGGATGCATTAAATTTGATCAAAAGTGACATTTTTAATGTTCTAAAAAGATTTTTATTTTAAATAAATGCTGTTTTTTTACTTTCTATTTATCAAAGAATACTGAAGACAATCATGGTTTCCACAAAAATATTAAACACAGTTGTGTTTCTTGAGGAAATCAGCATATTTGGATGATTTCTGAGCGTTCATGTGACACTGAAGACTGGAGTAATGATGCTGAAAATTCAGCTTTAATATCACAAATAAATAACACTTTAGTATATATTCAAATAGAAAACAGTTATTTTTAATTGTAAAAATAGTACAGAATATTACAGCTTTTACTGTATTTTTGATCAAATTAATGCAATCTTGGTGAGCAGAAGATACTTTTTATGGAAGACTCTTATAAAAAAAAATCTTACCGATTTTTTATACATGCAATTTAACTTAAATGTTGTGTGTGCTATTGCTATATGTATATTAGGACTTATTAGAGTATTGAGCGGTCTATTGCAATATTGCAATCAACTGATCAGTGGCAGCCAGGTTTGGAACAAGGCCATCTTCTCCAATATCACCCATTTCCCAAGTAATGTTTATATCATGTTGACCCTGCACACAAACAACACTCACTGCTGGGTGTGTTTGAATTTTACCCATTGCAAATATCCAAACAGGTCTGGACTAAATGCATGCTCCAGGTAAGGGAGGACAGCACAAAAATAAGCCATGCCACATAAAAAGATTAAATCATTCTCCAACACCTGAACAAAACCTCACCAAGTTTATCAGAGGATGTGATTATATCTGCCGGGACGCACGAATCAAGATCTGCATCCATAATTCCCAGAGGATCCAGCTGTGAAACATGGTGCCCCCGAATCTGCAGGGAGTTCCAGAAAAAAGACATACAGATAGAAAAAGAAAAAGAGAAGAAGGGAGGATCGTAACTCCAAAGAACAGTATGGACAGTTAAGGAGGTAAGATTGGGACAGAGCGAATGTGAAAACCACCGGAGAGATGACAGAAGAACAGGGACAGAAGGACACAGAGCAATGTTAACACACTGAATGAGCATGCTCCCAATCACACTGAACATCACAAGCAGTTCTCACCAGACTGATGGGACCCGATAGTACGCGGGGCATTGTCAAAATTTACACAACTGATGCCCAAAGGGTCGAGTTTGGCTATATGATGACCTCTGACCTGTGAACAAGGCAACAGCACTTACAAGCTAACAGAGGAGCGCAATCACAGAGTAACTTCCTTTATTAAGGCACTTATATTTTATATTCAAATGGTCCTTGCATTTTAATTAATCAAATTATCCAAGATAATCAATTAAAAAAAATATAAGTCAGGGGTAAGGATATATTTAAATCAATTCTGTGAATATTTGCTGATAATGATTATGTGTCGAAAAGATCCTCTAGTATGAGGAATGAGGATAATATGAGGTCCTCATCTACTTGACTGAAACTTGAAACTCAAAACAATGAAATAACATCATTTTAAACGTGCACTCTATTCATTTACTGCTTGTTCTCTTTAAAAAAAAAAAAAAAAAACTAACACTAGCTTTTCTAATCTTTTTGTATTCTATCGGTTTATTTTATTTATTATACAATTAACAAAAAGGCGTCTAACACTAGCTTGCACTATTCCATCTGTTTTCTTTATTATATAATAAAAAAAGCTTGCTATTTGTACTGCGTTAGGCTAACTGAGACTTGTCATAGCACTTGCACGTTGTTGCTCTTTTGTTGATTTTGATTGCTTCCATTGTCCTCGTTTGTATGTTGCTTCGGATAAAAGCGTCTGCTAAATTACTAAATGTAAATGTAACAATGATGTGCACTAATGTTCTAAATCTGGGGTTGATAAGATTTTTTTTAAATATATTTTTGAAAGAGTCTGGCATGCTCACCAATGCTGCATTTATTTGAATAAAAAAAGAAAATTGTAAAATATATGTTTTCCATTTGAATATATTTTAAAACAATTTCTTAAAGGGTTACTCCACCCCAAAATGAAAATTGTCACTATTCTCTTACCCGCATGTCGTTCCAACTCATAAAAGCTTTGTTTGTCTTCGGAACACAATTTAAGATATTTTAGATAAAACCCGGGAGGCTTGTGACTGTCCTATCGACTGCCAAGTAAATACCACTGTCGAGGTTCAGAAAAGTATGAAAAGCATCGTCAGAATACTCCATCTTCCATCAGTGGTTCAATCTGAATTTTATGAAGAGACGAGAATACTTTGTACGCAAAGAAAATAAAAATAAATGACTTTTTTTCAACAATTCGTCTCCTCTCTGTCTCTCCTCGTCACTGTCGCACCATTTTGGAGATTATGCACCGAACGCAAGACAGTAGGAGAGACAGAGAGGAGACGAATTGTTGAAAAAAAAATCGTTATTTTTATTTTCTGTCATTTATAAATTGTGTTCCGAAGACGAACAAAGCTTTTATGGAGTTGGAACGACATGCGGGTAAGTGAATAATGACAAAATGTTCATTTTGGGGTGGAGTAACCCTTTAAGAATCTATGCTGATTTGTTGTTCAAGAAACATTTCCAATTATTAACAATCTTAAAAACTGTTTTGATGTTAATTTATTTTGTAGGAGCCGTTATGCATTTTTTTCAGAATTTGTAATAAATGGACATTTTAAAAGAAAAGCATTTATTTAAAATATAACTCTTTTGTAATATTAACATGTCTTTGACACTACCAATC
The DNA here is from genome assembly GCA_027422405.1 of Ptychobarbus kaznakovi. NCBI lineage: Eukaryota > Metazoa > Chordata > Actinopteri > Cypriniformes > Cyprinidae > Ptychobarbus > Ptychobarbus kaznakovi. The sequence goes on along the minus strand of CM049796.1, from coordinate 1,870,729 downwards.
AATTGAATGCATCCTAGCTGGATTAAATTTCCCATTCATTAAAAAAAAATCTTATTGACCCCAAACTTTTGACCGGTACTATAAATACAGGAATTACTATTAGTACAACAATAAGATGATGGGAAAACAGCAGCAGTAGAGTCCTTTCCTCCAACCTCCTTGGTGAAATTAACATTTTAGCCTTCATACCTGGTAGGCACGAATGAGGGACTGCACGGCAAGGTGGTCTTCCACTAGTTTTTCCACATTAGGCTGAGCTCCAACCAGTGCCTGGGCCTGAGATAGTCCTGAGAGACTCACCCCCACTGGAGGTGGGCTTTGGTAGGCAGAGCCAGGGGGAGAACCTGCGTTGGCATTACGGAAGAAGATGTCCCAAGACTGTTGAGAAAGGAGCAAAGAAATCACATTAGGACTAGAAGGATAATAAAATTACTTCAAGTGCTGTGCACAGAATACATATGAAAAAAGATTCCTTTTAATTTGTTAAAATTACATACACGACTTATTCTGGTTCATAAAGATAAAACAGCTGCCGGCTAGCAGTATTGGTGTCTTGCATCACACAGGAATCTTAATCATCTACTTTGCTTCATCTTCCAAAGTTTCCAATATAGATGGGAACTGTGGTCAAGGGGTCAAACTTTTCCGAGCAGCAAAACATCACTGGATAAGCTGGATGTTCGGTTGCATAACCAAAGTCTTTTGATGCAATCATCTGCAAAGCTTTAGGTTCATGCAGGGACAGAAAAGAACAGCAATTTCAACCCTAGTCTGACCTTGTTCTGCTCATGAGAGCTTACCTACAAATCGGGTCACTGTGATTCAATGACACATCACACAGGACCTCATACTAACCTGATAAATGTCTAATAGGCTTTGAGGAGCTAAAGAGCTCAGTGTGTTAAATTGAGAGAGCCGCTGCTGCATCATCTCGCAGCAGGGCAAAGGAGGACGCGGCATGGTGTCCGTCAGCAGATTCGCTGATGGACACCGGCATAAAAAAATATACATTTTATATTTTAACAAGTTTTGTAAATATTAGTTTTTATAGATTATACTTTAAAAACTTTTAACATAAAAATGTATGTTTATTTACAACAGTTATGCTAACAACAATAAAAAAGCATTAATGACATTAAAACAGTGAATCTGCTGTTTAAAGTTGTCACGGGAACATGCCAGCTGATGATAATGAGGAAATTACATCGCTCCCTTTGCCATGTGCATTTCAAACGACTACATAAATGGCACGCACATGCCCTGCTCACTCCAAAGTCCCCACTCCAATGGGATAGGGATGATCACTTCCGTTTGGAATTTGTCCGAGAACCGAATGGTACCGATACGCGTACCGAGCCATCCCTAATATATAGTATATGATCCAAAGTAACTAACTACTTGAGTAGTTTTTTTATTCGATACTTTTTTACTCTTACTCAAGTAACTATTCAGACGATTACTTTTACTTGAGTAGTTTCAGTACTCTACACACCTCTGGTTATGTACTTTCTGCCCTCAATAGTCTGTATTTTATACTTTCATCTCTCGCTGCCCATTTGAAGATTAATTTATGTACTTTTTCTGTGGCTCATGACAAGTGAAATACTCCAAAGTCAAAATAGATAAATAAAAAGTTGTATAGTAATATACAAATGTATATACAGACAGTACTGGCTATTCATCAAAAAGGTATGCTTAAGTGTGTTGTTCAAAGAAATAAAATAAAAAGATACAAAAATAAATGAAAGGCTAACAAAGCAAGTTTGACCACTGCACTTAACTTAGCATGTTTCAGTATGATACATTCATCACAGTTTCTCAGAAGACATTTAGTTCCAGTTTGAAAACATCCTGGAAACCACACAAGGGCATGTGAAATGGAAAAGAAAAGTCTTACATAACAGCCCTGCAAAGCTAAGCTTACGGTCTGAGAGGGGAAACAATGTCACATTATGAAACATGGATGTCCTCAAGCACAACCTTGGACAGCACAGAAGTTCCTTTGCAGTTCACTAGACAACCAAATCAGTTCAGTTCAAAAAGAATCATTTTAACTGGCTTGTGAACTGAATCAAATGATTCATTTCTAAAGATCTGACTCAAAAGTTGACATTTCATTTAGAAAAAGCAAGACATTGGTAACTCTTACATGAACCGGTCAAGAAGAATACAGGGCAGATGTCAAGATTTTAGAAAATACCTTGTGCAAAATTCATATGGGTGCTTGAATTCAAAGAATCTATTTTTGTGTCCCATAAAATAAATATAGTTTTATATTAAATTGAATGTAAGTTAATGATGACAGAGTTTTCATTTTTAGGTGAACTGCTCTTTCAACACAAAACAATGACCAATTCACCTTTTTAAAATGAACCAGAAGACCAAAAAGGAAAGTCCCTTGAGAGGTGGAGTAAGTTATTAAGTTGTGAAGAAAGATTATGAAGACAATTTTTTTTTGTGCAGTGTAACATGCACAGATTAATCTTTCACAATATGAAGAGGAATGTACATTGTGAAAGTAAACAGGGTGAATTTTGATTTCACATGGATTTTATGCATCATAACTTTGGTATAACAGCAATGAAGCCAGGATTTCTTCACAAAATCCTCTACGCTGGGAGCCGGCGTCTTACCTTGTGCACACTCTTTGGGTTCTCCAGCCATGCGTAGTACATCTCTTCCACATAGTTGGAGCTCGTCCCATTGAGAAAAGGCTCAGCGGCGACAGGGGCTGCATAGCACCTAAATGGCTGAAACGTCCTTAGGGCCCCGGGCGTCACCGCTGTCCTCTGTTGTGAGAGACTTGGAGCGTTTTGAGAGGCTGTGAGCGGCCGTAGCCGTGCAGCGCAAGTTCTTAAGCGATGCATCGCAGTCTTTAAACCAGCTCCACCGCCTCTCCAAACCAGCCACGAGAACTAAAGCTCCACGCAGCACTGAATCCAACAGATCCTGGATGTGTTCCTTTTAAAAGCCAAAGGTGCTTGTCCTCCCACTCCTCCGACCAAGGTCTATTCGATTAAAGTCCTAGGAAACTGAAAGAAACACCAGATGAAGCATGCCAATAAATAATATGAATTACATAGAGGCAAGTCTGGCAACAGTAAATGTTTAGGAATGAATAGCATGTTTTTGAGCCTATCCTACAGGTCTGTTTTGATCAGAAGTCACGCAAAGAATGTCCTTTCATTTTATGATAAAGATTGATTATATGTATGCATTTTAAACGCTTAAACACTCTAAATGACATCCATATCTCAAAACAGCCGGCATTTCTGCAGTAAGAAGTTCAAACACTGTATAAACAAGACACTTGTCCTCAGCTTGCATCAGGGTTGCTGAACCTGTAATGTGTGTACAGTAAATCACTGGATACCAAAACATTGTCGAGCATGATACATGACATTAACATTTTCAACAGTGGGAGTAAAATTTACAAATAAAATAATTACATAAATGTTTCTTATAGTAATTAATTGCTGATGTCAAATTTTCATGACTATAGGTGCATAGAAAAAGGCTTTTCTTAACGAATAAATTTTTAAGAGGTAAAAATAAATAAACAAAGAGCAAAAGAGTCACTAATAAGTTAAAATAGGAGTTTAAAATATTGGCATCAGTGCAGGTCTCATGAGTAACGGACCTCACCGGCTAGCTTCAGCTAATACGAGCTAATACCAAAACTCTCTATTAAACCATCAAACATGCGTTTAAACTGCTCATGCCTCGGGGGAAGATGATATAATAGCACATTACACCACTTTAACAATAAATACAGCATTAACTGCGTCTAATTACAGAATTTTCTCCTCAGTAAGTTACCGGTAAGGCTGATGACAGATGCAGTGACACGCTAACGCCTCACTGACAGAATCATTAAAATCTAAAGCGCTGCAAAAACAGATAGAAGCGATTCAGATACTTACTCTCAGAGCAGGATATCCTGTAAAGTGCAGTTTAATATCATAAAACACAAAAATGAAAGGGAAAGAGAGAGGTATCAGGCGCGGGACGCGTTTCGTGAGCAGATAAACGAGCTCGTTTCTAGGCAGCGCGAGCGAGCACCAGCTGCGCGTCAAGAGCTCACGTGACGTCAGCCGCACGGCGCGAGCTTTTTCCTGCACATTTTGTGTTAAGATAAATACATTACGCAAATGTTAATCTTTATTAGGAAAAATACAATTTGTGACCCTGGACCACAAAACCAGTTCTAAGTGTACATTTTTCGAAATTGAGATTTGTACATAATCTGAAATCTGAATAAATAAGCTTTCCATTCCATTGATGTATGTTTATTAGAAAAGGACAATATTTGGACGAAAATCTGGAATATGAGGGTGCAAAAGAATCAAAATATTGAAAGAAAATCGCTGTATTTAAAATTTAAAACTGTACAACTAAGTTCTTGCATTTTACTAATCAAGTTTTAATATATTTACGGTAGGAAATGTACTAAATATCTTCATGGAACATGAGATTTACTTGATATGCCAATGATATTTGGCATAAAAGAAACATCGATCATTTTGACCCATATTTTTGGCTATTGCTACAAATATACTCCAGCGACTTAAGACTGGTTTTGTGCTCCAGGGTCATATATTAAAGAAGTAGATGGTTCTTAGCAAACCAAATAATATTGTATGTATAACTTGATCATTCATTACTATAGTCCGCTACATATTAAGAACCATGGTAATACCATTTTACATAATTACTGTACCGTGTAACCTTCGGAAAGGGTTTTGTGCAGCTTAGCCTATATACTGCACTTTTGTCCCTAAAAGAAACACAAATATAGATAAATTAAGGCTTAATATTTCAGTTTCTGGAAAGGAAGAATCATAAAGGAGGGCAGTTTTTGACTTTTAAACTCTTGGAAAGATCTTTGTTGTTGTTATATACACCTTTATTTAAGATTGTGTGCGTTTATAAACAAATATAACAACATATGCAATCAAAACCCTGTTTATTAAGACGTTTTGCTTTAACAAGACTGCATGCTTTAATCAAGTATAACCATAACTTCTCATGTAAACAGCTGTTGTTGATTCATCTGGCCAGAGTACTGTCTGTACTGTGTATTTACACCACAGTTTCCGCTGAACACAAACCGTTTTTAGTGACTCAGCACTCAAAAGAACACTCAGTTGTGAAATAAATGCACATGCTGTTTTCTCATATCTTATCAGCTTTCAGAGGCTGCTGGTCATTTAGATAAAGCCTTGTATGTGTATTAGCAAGATCACTCTGTCAGCAGAAAAGCATTCAGTCCAGTATACAGTACATATAAAAACCACCACATGGGTTCTGACAGTCTTTTTATTATTGATAATACTGATAACATCTAAATTACATTTCCTATAGCACACGAGAAAAAGAGGGAGAGCACGTTGGAAGAACAGATATGAATATTAATGAGAAGAATCAGGAGAAACAAAGATTTCATAATGATCTAATTTCTGAATAACATTCACACCAGCCAATTGCAGGATTTGAGATTATATACAAAAAACAGCCTCTGCAAAGTTGGAAGGCTGATCTTCAGAGAAATACGAAGCCATTAGACTTAAGCAAATTACAAAATACATTGGGATAAAATGTGAATACAAATAGCAATTGGCTTGATGTTGTATGAGCAGCAATGCGTCACCACCACTAGAGAAACACAACACTGATTCACTCTTTCACGATCTGTGTGTGTAACACACTCAGACACACACCAGCTTCTCATTAGTGGCCTGATTCGATTAGACTCATCACCTCAACTGTTTCAACGACAGGCCATTGTGTTTGGAGAAGAACTCGGCTGATAACCGAGTAAACACTTATTTGGTGGTGATTCAGTGTATATACATTTAGGCTTCATTAACACAATTAGCTATTGCATTAATATCGTGTTTCTGTTTTTAAGCAGAAAGTGAATTCTTGGAGATCTTGTAACGTCTAACTAGAACACTGTGGTAAAGAGCGCCTCCTAAAAGATTAGTCAGCATTTGAGTGAAGCACAATGAAGGTCGTTGATTAAATCACATAACTCGAGGTCTCTTTTGAAGACTGGCAGCCAAAGCACGATCCATTCCGTAATTAAAACACATGCATTACGTGATCTAGTGTGACAGCGGCAAACGCTAATAAACACATTATTTCACCTTTTCTATAGGTGCAACCAACACTGCTCAAACAACAACAAAGGCCTTTACAAAAGCATGCCGTACAATCAGAATAGTTGTTTTACCATGATAGTCATCGTCATTATCATATTAGACAAAAATAGTTATATGCACGTACAAACTCAGAAAATAGATAGAATCACTAGCATTCAGTATAAAACAAACAGAATGAAACAAAAAAGTCACCAAAATGTATTATTGTGAAGTTGAGGTTCATGCAAATAGTTTCCACTTATAAGATAAGTTACCAGCGGATATCGAAGATATCTATTTGTTGAGCAGTATTATTTTCAATTATTGTCTGCAATACTAAACACACACATAAGAAAGAAATAACCGGTTCGTCGACATGCGGACTGCTGTTCACGGCAGATGTTGTATTTGTCACCATTTACATATGAAACTCTCATTAAAGTGAGCATAAAAGTCACATTTCAGAGTAAAACTCAAGGAATAGTTCACCTAAAAATAGCTCTCCCTCAGGCCATCCAAGATGTAGATGAGTCTGTTTTATCACTGGAACAGATTTGGAGAAATGTGTCCAAACAGCTGATAAACACATCACAATAACCCACACCACTCCAGTACATCAGTCAATGTCTTGTGAAACAAAAAACTCTGCATTTGTAAGAAACAAATCCATCAAGACATTTTAATTTATACCATTTTTAAATGTAATCTATTGCTTCTGGCTAAAATACGAGTCCATAATGCATAATAACGCTTCCTCCAGTAAGCGAGTCCACCCTCTGTTGTCCTCTCACATCAAAATCCCCCGACATATTTGTTTAGAACTGTTTTCACTTATGAATGGTACTTGATTTGTGCATATTTCACTCCTGATTCAGACTAAATGATTTTTTCACTGGAGAAAACATTATTATGGATTGCTGGAAACAAGAGTAGAAGTTAAAAACGTCTTGATGGATTTGTTAACTGATAGACTGGAATGATGGATTACTTGTGGATTATTGTGATGTTTTTATCAGCTGTTTGGACTCTCATTCTGACGGCACCCATTCACTGCAGAGGATCCATTGGTGAGCAAGTGTTGTGATGCTAAATTCTTCAACTCTGTTCTGATGAAGAAACAAACTCATTTACATCTTGGATGAGGGTGAGTACATTTTCAGCAAAGCTTTATTTTTGGGGTGAACTATTCCTTTAAAATCAACATAAAACACACTGAGCAGCTTCAACAGAGGTCATGTGACTTCAGATAGCGGCCCACATTCAGTAGGAGAGAAATCTTTTGACAGGACGTCAAAAACGAACAGTACCAGTTGTCAGGAAGCTCCCTAGTCAATCCACATAAGACTGTCTTCCAGTACTGCTAGACGGAAAGACAACACTTAGAAAAACATCCTTACAAATCCGCCGGAAATTCTCGCTCTATGCGTTATGGCTTTCAACACTTTAATATAGTGACGATGGGTTCACATTCAGGATATCAGTTATTCAGTATTGTTAACCACACACTTAAAAAACACAAAGAACAAAACCGCCTTAATCACACCACATAAATGATATAGAAAACGTTCCTGCGTGTACAGAACAAAAAGAAAAAGAATGATAGCTGTAGGTGCCTGAGTCGAGGTGATCACAACATTCCTGTGACGAAGGTAGAAACACGTTAAAATTCACAGATTTCTGATCACCGTGGGATCCAGAATGGCTATTTGAACCTCAAACACACTTAGCCAGCGACTTGGCAAATTCAACTTGGCAACCTGCAGATATATATACGAGGCGAATCTCAACGATGTGATGATGTCAGCTGCCTCCAAGAGATACAAACACTGATCACGGTGACAGAAAATCTGCTTGAACCATATTCGTGAGAACATTGACTATGAGTTTCGAATCTTAAAATCATGTGTGCGCTGTTGCTTTTTTATTTTCAACAGCGAACTGTGAACTTGAACATACACAGCGCTGCCGAAATATACTTCAGATTACTTGAACACCAAAAAAAACCCAAAACAATCCATGCTTAAATAAAGAGAAAAAATAAGTGTTTTAAAACAAAACATCAGTAATTTGACCATCAAATATACAATCTCAAGAACAACAGCAATACTCAGAATCCTGACGGAGGTAATAATCATATATAATCAATAGTAGTAACAATAACGATAAATACAATAATAATACTAATGGTATTTTTATTAAAACGAGATCTACTGTATTTGGGAGTACCTGGGCACAGGGGGCATAAGGCCAGTGAAGACGAGTGCAAAGGACCGTGGATAAGAAGGCATTCGTGCGGGTTATTCGAAATCTAGACGGGAACCTGGAGTCTATGATCGCTCTCGATGATTAATATATGCGGTGCTGCTCTTGCGTCGGAGGTGAGTCTTGGCATAAAGACGTGCTGGGTGGAGCCGGAGCTGAGGGTGGTTCTGGACGCGGTGTTGAGAGCAGCCCAGCAGGTACAGAGAGCTGTCGGTTTGCATGCAGGGGAGGACGGCTGTGTCCAGCGTTGGAAGGCTGGAGGGTTCGGAGCGCTCCGACGCTGGACCTCTGCTGCCGTCCTATCAGTCCTCCGTGAAGGGCACTCGCATCTGATCTTCTCCTCCGTGAAGGGCACTCGCATCTGATGCACCGGTTGCAGGGCTGCTCTGAAATACAAAAACACAGAAGCGCTGTTTTTAATCAACTCTCACTGAATGTGCTAAAAATATATCAAATAACTATTTAAACAATATTTGTTGTTTTTATGAATGTTTATTAATTATAAAAATAATTATTATATAATTAATACAAATTTATTTAAATAATTCATTTTAATTAATGTAAATTACCTTATTCAAGGCTTTCTTTTTGAAAGTTTCTTATGCTCTTATGAGTTATTTTAGAGTTACTTTTTTTAGTAATTGTGTTGTTTTTTGTCATTTTAGTTTTTTTATATTTCTATATATTTTTTTCAGTTTTAGTTATTTTAGCACATCAAGTTAAATTAAATGAAAATGAGAAATGTTGCCTTGACAATAAGCTGAGATAAAAGAAGTTTATTGTGTTATATTTTATTTTATTTCAGTTAATGTGTATTTTATTTCAGGTAACGAAAATGTTTTTTTATGGTTTCTGTTTCAGTTAATTATAATAACCCTGCTTATGCTTACCAAGGAGGCATCTGTTTTATAAATATACAGCAAAAACAGTAATCTTATGAAATATTATTACAAATTTAAAGAAATGTTTTCTATTTGATTATATTTTAAAATAGAATTTATTCCTGTATGGCAAAGGTGAACTGTAACATTATTTAGTTAATGTCTAATGCGTCTTTGCTGAATAAAAAAAACACATTTATCTCGATGAAATCTTAATGATTATAATATGTTTGTTTTTAATTTATGCATTTAACTATGTGCAATCTTTATGTAGATTTACACGTTCTGAAGAACATCAGTACTCAATGCCAGAGTCAAAAGAGCCCCCCCTAAAGTTTCTGTATATTCTGGTGTCTAAATCTGTCCAGAATCCATTTAAACAACAACCAAAACAATCAAACTTTACTGTAAAACAGATTTGAATCCACACCAAAAGCTCCAGTGTAAAAATGTACAAATCCAAAGCGGTACCTTCACTGGAGAGGGGCAGCCGGCGCACCGGAGCAGTGGAAATGAACGTTCTGCCATTTGGAGTCCCGGCGGTGCCACACGCGAGTCTCCTCCGACTGGCTGCTGCGCGGCCGGCCCTGTCCATCCACAAACTGAGTGAGGCGGATGTAGGCGATGCAGGCGGCGTCTTCTCCGACCAGGTGCACGTGAGGGTTCAGGATGGTGGTGTGGATGGGCTTGCTGTTCTTAGAAAGCACTGCGGAGACACACACACACACACACACACACACACACACACGGAGAAAGATCATGTGCATGGTGCGGCTGGCATTTCCTGTGATTAATGCGACACATAAATTATTTAGTTATTTTTGCTTGAACACACTTACGGTTCTCAAAGTAGAATCTATGGAAGTCCATTCCCTCAACCAGGTTCCCCAAAGCCTCGGGTTCAAAGGATGTCAATCCAGGGTCACAGATTTTCCTGTTACAACGATGCCATTGTGTATAAACATGGATAGTTACATTCATCTTACTCTTAATTAAACGGTTGCTCCATTATGTGAGCAGAACTGACTGTGCAAGAAGACCTCTATTAATGGCCTCTATAGTGCTCTTATATTTGTACAATATAGTATGTGTTGGGCCAAAGTGGTTTGTCTGAAAGCATAACATAATATTGTGTCTGTAACATACGCATAGGCATCAAAGTCCCCATTATTGATGGCTTCTATCAGCTGCTCCGTGATCTTGATGATTTCCTGTTTGCGTGCTGCAGGAGAAAACATGGACGCAGGTGAATACACACATACAGGCTCATGCTAAGTAGTCCCACCTTAGTTTATTTTCCTTGTTTTCACTCAAAATTATGATTATAAAAAAAATTATACTTCAGATTTTGGAATATTTTAATATTTACATTAAAAGACATGTGAATTAAAGACCCAATAAATTCAAACAGCTTAAAATGGACCAACAAATAAATAAATGTATGAATAAAATAAAAATGACAATATATCACAGTCTTTATTAATCTGTTAATTTTTAATAATTAAAAAAATATATAAATCTTTTATTTCTGCATTTATTTAGTCAAAAATACAGTCAAATGCTAATGTTGTGAATTATTATTACAATTTAAAATTAATTTTAAAGCATTTGCAAATGTATTCCTGTGACGCAAAGCTGGATTTTCAGCATCATTACTCCGTCTTCAGTGTCACATGATCCTTCAGAAATTATTCTAATATACTGATATGCTGCTCAAGAAACATTTCTTGATATTATCAAATTGTGCTGCTTCATATTTTTGTGCAAGTCATAATACATATATTTTTTCTGTATTCTTTGATAGACAAAGTTCAATGCATTTAATGCATCGTTGCTGAATAAAAGGATTAATTTCCTTTAAAATCGTACTAATAACAAACAGCAGTTTTTAGCAGTAGTGCATGTTCCGCCCCAGCTTCCTGTCTCTACAGGAAATACATCAGCAAGGGAAAGAAAATTGTGCATTCATGGATTCTTTAAAGCTATAGACTGACAGAGCCAAAGCTAGGCTAACTGTTCCTCTTCGCTGCACATGACATGAATAGACAGATGTCAACCTTAACCAAGAGTAACCACTCTGAAACACAGGCAGAGGTCAGAAAGGTCACACCCTCCTGACTCCACACCTCCTGAGAGGTTGAGAGAGATCTAACACACACCAGATCCGCTGTGGACTTACCTAGTTTCTCAGTCATGATCTTCAGTCTAGACCTTCATCCATTCCTCCTCAATACTCAGACTAAACTCTCTCTCCTGATGAAGTTTGTACGCTCACACATGCACAGACTCACAAAAACACCACGTCTTCATCTAATCAACATCTCCACCACTTTCCTCCTCCTCCTAGTCTTCTTCTGTCTTTTCCTTGTTAACCGCATGGAGCTAGTTGAGCTATTCCTGGATCCTTAGGCTTACTTCTCGTTTCCTCGCCCTCTCTCACTCCCTCCCTTCACGGCTTCCTGCTCCACTTTAGAGGAGCTTAGTGGCCCCGACACGTCCTTCAGTTTCTCCTTGTCAATCTGGCACCGCAGGCCTGATCTAAAGTCTCGGACTGTGGCTTCAGCTTTGATAAATGCCCCACTTCCTTCAAGCAGATATGTATGGAAGTGCATCACAGTTCTGTCACAAACCAGACTCCGTAAATGTCACTTCAGATGCTTAAATGCTGCGTTTTTATCAGGGAAAACTGCCTCCTGCTGCTTCCGAATGTCATATGTTGGTAACAAGGTTGATGGGAATTCAGCTGCAGACTGTTAAGGGCCTGATATACTCATGAAGAAGTTATTTTTCATCCCTTGATTAGCGGTAAAAATATGTTTTATATAAGCGAGCAGCGGTATACTGTCCGAAGCCACACACACTGCTGGGAACGGCGTTTAAATGAATGTGAATATGCTGCGCACTCTCCTCTCAATAACAAAATAAACAACAAAAATGACAAGCATTTGATCATAGCGATGTGGATATATTTGTACCAAATCTGCAATTTGCCAGTCTAGTCACATCACGTTTATTTATATAGCCCTTTATACGAGTGGTCAGCTGATATATCGGCCGATATTTAGAATTTGTAATTATCGGCACACTCTTAAAAATAAAGGTGCTTCAAAAGGTTCTTCAAGCGATGCTATAGAAGAACCATTTTTGGTTCCACAAAGAACCATTCAGTCAAAGGTTCTTTAAAGAACCATCTCTTTCCTGACCTGTTTATAATCTGAAGAACCTTCTTTCACCACAAAGTAGAGATGGACCAATTGCAATTTTCTTGACCGATTCCGATTTCCGATTTTTTGGAAGTGTGACCTGCCGATACCGATTTTTGCAGATTCCGATTTTCTTTCTAAGAACTATAATTGACAGCATATACAAACAAAAATCTATGCAAATATCAACGAAAAATGTATTTACATCAAAGAAATTATTACAAATTACAATTCCCCCAATCGGGACTGAGTTACAGATTTTCTCTCACTTAAACAACTCTAAAATAAAGTGCTCTGTGACTGGAAAGAGGAAGAAATAGTTCACTTAATATGAGTTACTTTATGTAACAAAACATGTAATTTCCCACTGTTTATAAATGGTCATTTCTTTCCCCTAACCTTATTAAATGTAATCTTTCACATCAAATTCTTACTTTGTTTCAATCAATTCCGTTAGAATAATAATAAACTGTAGAGTTGTTACCATTCAAATGAAGTTAGTATTAACAAACAATCTTTCCACTGCTGAGGAAACAGAAGCTGCATCTGAAGTGGTATTAGATGTATTTACACAGTTTGATGAAGCTGAGGTGCCATAAATGCATTTACACTGCAACATTTCATCTATACATTTCTGAGAGTTACATTTGTGTGTGCTGTCTCTCTAAACCACCAGTCACTCTGTTCAGCGACATTCACGAATTCAAACACATTCATTCAGACGCCGTTTACACTGAATCGCATTCGAAATTGAGAATCATTCTCAAAAATCTAAGACGTGCTTACCTCTACTGCCACTGTATAAAATCAATTATCGTGCTGAGTGTGCGCGTGGCTGTGACGTCTCTGCTGCGCCGCTGGCAATAAAAGGATCGGCTGGCGTGAATGCGAGAAATCGGCCGATTCCGATCACTGGCCGGTCAATCGGTGCATCTCTACCACAAAGAACCTTTTGTGAAACAGAAAGGTTCTTCAGATGTTAAAGGTTCTTCATGGAACCATTTAGACAAAAATATTCTTCTATGGCATCGTGAAGCACCTTTATTTTTAAGAGTGCATGGGCCAAAAAGTTTTCTGTTTGGAGATGTGTCCAAAGCTTACTTTTATTTTAACATTGGCGGGACTTTTATTTTGACAGCACTGAGAATGTCAGCATCTGAGCCAAAGTCCCTTTAAGGCAAGTCATGTCACGCAGCGGCCATCTTTGAAATGCCCCTCGGCCATGCAGGTATCTCTTTGAATGGGGAAACATCAAATTCTCCAAAACTGTTCTCCAAGCTTACAATTACATTTTATATTTGAAATCACCAATGAAATCTGACAACTGTATCATAAATGTTGTTTATTTTGTTAAATAGCGTTAAAAAAGCTTTCAGGCTAGATCAGCTATTCTTTATACAAGGAATTGTAGCATTTCTTTTTCTATTATTAATAGCAGTAGTCATCTAAACAGAAGTTTATTTTACAAATGTATTTTTTAATCACATTTTCAGATTTAATTTCAGCAGTTATGCATGTGCTTTTAATATATTTAATTATATTTTTACAGTGCATAGGACTTTTATTTTGACAGCACTAAGAACGTCAGCGTCTGTCAGTTCCTATTCAGAGTTCCAAAATAATGTAAAATAAATATAAATTTGATTTCCGCAATTATGCATGTGCTTTTACAATCTTTGAATTAAATAGTGGAATCGTTTATTTTGGTTTCATATCAGCCACCCTGCTCTCGAAGATATCGCAGCATCAAAAAATCCTTATCCATCGACCAATGCTTCACACAACAGTATCTGTAAAGCAGCTTTACAGAATTAAACATGTCAGTGTCACTTTAAATTAGCACTGCACAATTACAATGTCTTCTATGAAGCAGCTCAACAGTGTTCAAGTTGTTTTTGCATATGACCTAAACAGAAGAAATGAACCAGAGAAGATTTCCACGTCACAGAAGGCGGTAATAGCCATGGACCAGTGGTGGTTAGAAACTGTTTACCAGCCAGAGAAAGATGTTTTGAACTTCCATACTAATTTTGCTTGAAATTATGCTACACTGGTTAATTTTTCAATTTAGTTTCAAGTACATCAGGGCCTTTACAGTGCAATGTGGACCTTACGCTATAAGCACACACACTATATACTCACTCTGTGCAGACACAGAGGGGGTTGGGATCGGGGGGGAGAAGGTTTGGGGAGGGGGGACTGAGGTTCGAGAGCAAGGTGACTCCGTCTGAGGTTGCGGGACAGGTGCACGGCCCACACTGCTCACCAGATCTGTGAACCGGGCTGAGCGGTTTGGGAAAGGGAGGAATGCATTGACCCACCATGAGAGACAGAGACAACATGTGAAGAGATGAAAAGGCAGAAACATCAGACAAATAACAAGATGCATGGGGCAGTCGTTTCTGAATGAACAGGATATGCATTAATAACAAGAGTCAACGGCCAGCAGACGGTACACGAACAGGGTCCAACATTAAACGTGCATCTGTTAAACACCCGAGGAAATGAGTAATACTGTACATCATGTACATTCACATTATCATTTAACAGTGGCCTAAAACAGTTTTAGTAGACATGAGGGGGTCGACTCATGGGGCTTGACATATTAATATTATACAGTATGACTACCTGAATACTATTCACATTATCTTAATAATTCACTTTATCTTAACAACAAACTTAATAACCCTGTTACTGGAAACCGACAGCTTAAACATTTCTTTATTAATAAATTACTTTATTTAGTACTTAAATCAATGGAATATTATTTGATTATTATTTCATATATATTATTATTTACTATTTAATATTACTTATTAATTATCACGCTAAATTATCTAATAAATGAATACATTTAAATACTAGATTATTAATTAAATCATTAAAATGAATAAACTAATTATTACAAAGTAATTAC
The DNA here is from genome assembly GCA_027422405.1 of Ptychobarbus kaznakovi. Classification (NCBI taxonomy): domain Eukaryota; kingdom Metazoa; phylum Chordata; class Actinopteri; order Cypriniformes; family Cyprinidae; genus Ptychobarbus; species Ptychobarbus kaznakovi. Next base: position 1,855,323 of record CM049796.1, on the reverse strand, counting down.
TTTAATGACAAACCATATTTCAAGACATTATTAAATTATTTTAGTTAAAACTTAAATGTAAAACTGAATTATGAAATTAATAATCAAGTCAATTAAAATATATTAATAATTTATTATTACTTATTAAATTAAGTTACATTAATACTTTAAATTATAAAAATGATTCTACAACTTATATATTCAATTTAAAATGAAATAAAACTGATTATTATTATTATATTAAAATTAACAATTACAAAAAAAAACATTTTAGCAAATTATTTTAATTATTAAATTACTTTGTTTAATACTTAATTTAATTAATTTAAGATTAAATTAATAATTATTTTAAAATATAATATTTAATTATTCAAATATTCTATATATTTTTAAATAATATTAATAACTAAATTAACTAATAATTATTAAATCATTATTAAAAAATGAATTACTTGAGTGACAAAAAAAACAATAAAACTACATAATGCGCTATAGCCAGAAACATGCATGAGCCTGTGCATGAGCGCGTGTGCTTAGGTCTGCAGGGGGCGCTATACTCACTCTGCATGATGGGGGTGTGTGTGGAGTGGGCAGCTGCTTCACTATCAGGCACGGCCGAGGGTCCCGAGCCCTTACGGGCGCAGCCCAGGATGTCGGTCAGCTTGGTGGCTGTTTACACACGAGGGTAATGATGACCGATGGAGGCGGGAGCAAGATGACAGAGACTCATCCAAACTCATGCTTCTCTAAGAGGGGGTGTGTGAGTGAGCGCATGCCATTCCACTCGCCATTCTTCTTAGATTAGCTTGTTAACTTTTTAGCTTTTTTATATAATTCGCCTCAAGAAGAGCAAAACTCATAAGCTGGTTATTTTTGAGGGATTTGCTGAAGTTCGATGCTGTACAAACCAGCCAGGCCAAACCAAACGAGTGCAGACCAGACTTACAGAAGATGGCGGGGGCGGAGCCCGGAGGTGATTGGCTGACTTCAGAGGGGGCTTTAACTGATCTGCTATTTAGGCTTTTCCCTATTGAGCGGGAAGGAAAAGGTGGGAAGAGATTGGAAAGATGAGACTGAGATAGGAGGATGTGCAAAGATGGAACACGGCACACTATTTAACCTACTATTGAGGCGGAGCCATTTACATGGAAGGTGACAAATCATCCCGCCCACTTCTGAACACGACATTTCCACACAACGAAAAACAGTGCAAACCTACATTTACCCGTGTGAATAAAACACACACATACGCAAAGCCTTAGCCCACCTCTCTCACATTTGCAGTGTTCCTACAGATAAAAATACACCGAAGGTGTCCTGAAACACGCGTCCCAGAAGAGCAGGACGGCAGAGAGCAGACTTAAGACAACACTTCTTACAAACTCAGAGGAAGTCAAAAGGCCACAACAATAGCAGAAGCAAAATACATTTCCGTACAATTCAAATTTTTCATTTATGGATAGTTCAGGCTCTAAAAAATGATTTATCCAAGTTCAGAGACGAGTCAATGTGTGCAAAGCTGTGAGTGCAGGGTACTTTAAAGTTACATGTAAAAATACATTTCATTTGAATTATATCAATAACAATTGAAAATAATGCAACTATTTATTTAATAATAAATTAATTAATAAGAAAATATTGTATTATTTTAAATGAGTGAGTTTTTTATATTTCTATTATTTCCATAGTAAATAATAGTAACTTACATTATGCAATATACACTACTGTTCAAAAGTTTGGGGGTGGTAAGATTTTTTATGTTTTTAAAGAAGTCTCGAATGCTCTTATATAATTTGTGAAATAGTATTACAATTTAAAATTGCAGTTTCTTATTTGAATATATTTTATCTTTTATTCCAGCGATGTAAAGCTGAATATTCAGCATCATTACTCCAGTCTTCAGTGTCATATGATCTTCAGAAATCATTCTAATATGCAGATCTGCTCAAAAACACTTCTTATTATTAGCAATGCTGAAAACAGCTTAATATTTATTGTGGAAACTGATCCATTGTCTTTAAGGATTCTGTGATGAATAGAAAGTTCAAAATAACTAATCCTTTGCAATATTATAAATTATTTTTCAGTCACTTTTGATCAATCTAATGCATCCTCGCTGAATAAAAGCATTCATTTCTTTTAAAAAGATCTTACTGACCTCAATCATTTGAACAGTACTGTATTTCTGAGTGCAACAGGAGGTTGAAGAAGAAGAAATATATATATTTGACTTCATTGTATTCATCAGGAACTGACTGGACTGTGAAAAGTGTCTTTATAGAGCTGGGTGATGTTTTCAGAAACTGAACGTTCTTGGTCAAATCATATTGTTTTAATAAAAACAGATGCCTCTCACCTTTGACGTCTTCATCCTCAATGGTGGTGTTGCTGCTGTCTGAAGATCCCTGCAGGACAGACCAAAGCAATCAGAGTCCGACCTCACACACACACCACCAAAACATTTACTCAACAACAGCAACGAACTCCACTAAAGCACAACCAGTACTACCACGGAGACGAATGCAGTCATACACATTACACTTGTAGTGTAGACCGTGGAGGAGGTTTAATCTCAGGCCCAGCCACCAGGTGAGGCTGTAACACAGGCATTCAATGAAACCCAGCTCTTGTGTTGTGCATCTCCACGTCTCTTTCCCAGAGGGCAGCATTGAGAACGCAGCTGCAGCCGCCTGCACCCTCCCCTCTGCATATGCATGTAACCGCCCACACACACACACACACACACACACACACACACACACACACACACACACACACACACACACACACACACACACACACACACACACACACACACACACACACACACACACACACACACACACACACACACACACACACACACACACAAACACACACCACACACACACACACACACACACACACACACACACACACACACACACACACACACACACACACACACACACACACACACACACACACATTTAGCTTCTGACGTATTACAAATGCTGCTCGTATTTCTCTCGACGGGTTCCCGTGGGCGAGTCTTCGCCCCCCGCAGGCACATTGAGGGTCTGAGCTGCAGGCAAACGGACTGTCAGACTTCAGCCAGCTGTGGCCATGCATACGGGACGGGCGGCCAGAGATCGAGAGAGAGGAGCATTATGGAGAGAGGACACTTTTTGGGTAAACATTAGAAAGTGTGATTGGAGTCTGGTCTACGGGTTAACAGCCATCTTATTTTAGTATCATTAGATACTACTAATGTTTTCTTAATATTTTGAATCAGTTTTAATTTTTATATTTTCAGTTTTTATTTTAATTTCAGTTACATTGTTTCTGACATTTTTAGTAGGCTTTTTAAAATATATATGTCTAAATAGTTTATTGATTTTTATTTCAGTTTTAGCATTATAATATATATTATTTATGAAATATAATATTTACATATTACACTTTTTACGGTAATATTTTTTGAATAATTAAAAGTAGCTTTGATAAGCATAAAAGACTTTTCAAAAACAAGCAAACTAAAAAAATCTTACCAACCTCAAACCTTTGAAACGTAATGTAATTTGTTTTTTAATTCCCCATGTTGAAGGTGAACTCATTTCTGCTTAAACCCATGTGTGTATTGACTGACAAGAGTCAAAGAACACTCCGTTTCATTGTTTTACCTGAAACGATTAACACTGAACAAACACCGAACACTTTCCCATCCTCACTCACAAGCCCAAAACAACCCCCTCGCTCGCACCACAGAAGAAAGACTGGCAACAGACGACAGAAGCAGAGAGAGGGAGAGGTGGAGGATGAAAGAGAAGAGGATGGGAGGGAGATGTACCTTGGTCCCATCCGCTGGGTTATGGATAACAGTGGTCTGAGGCTCCTAAAGAGAAGAGAGAGAGAGAGAAGAGGAGGAGACAGTGACAGAGAGAGAGGTGAGAGAGAAAGAGTGAGCAAGAAAAAGATGAGAGAGAGAGAGCGGTCTCAGAGAGAGAGAGAGAGGAGAGAGAGAGACAGTGAGAGAGAGAGGTGAGAGATGGCAAGAATAAAACAAGTGTTAGCAAGAAAAAGATGAGAGATGGAGAGAGTGGTCTCAGTTAGAGAGAGAGAGAGAGAGAGAGAGAAGAGGATGGAGGTTATTAGTCGCTCTGGTTAAAGGAAGAAGACAGCCGAAGGTCAAAGCCCAACATCTGAAGCCAGTCCAGAGACGTGAAGGTATCTAATCCCAGCAAAAACACTGCAAAGGTTCAACTTAAGAAGTGCTTTCATTTAAAAACAAAATGAATCACAAAGCTATTGTTTCAGGGTAAAATAAGCTTGAAGGACTGTGAAATGTGCTTATCTCAATCAGAATATCAAAATAGTTCTTACTAACGATGTATCATCACAACAATTATACTTTTTAAGCTTTTCAGCAGAAGTTTTGCTCATTAAACAATATCAAATGTTGAAAACCTGCCGCTGAAACATCTAAAATGGTCCAAAAATGTCACTGGACACTCAAGTCACACTTAAATGTCTGAATATCATTGCATTAGATCAGGGTTTCTCAAATTGGGTTCAAGAGGGAACTTTGAGCGGATGAAAAGTTAATCAATCGAATCACCACAATGTCAAATTAAAACAAATCGAAAAATATAAACAATCAAAATAAATTACATGCTAAAAAAAAGCTGTAATATAATATATTTCAATATAATATAATTATTTGTTTACCTGCATATCATGTGACTATTCATTGACTGAGTTTTTTTATTGAAAGTTTATTGAGTTATTGAAATATTATCTTTAAATTGTAAATTTCAAGGTAGATATCAAGTAAATATTTAAGATCAATTGGCAAATCATTTGGAAATACCTGCATTCAATTAAAAATAAATAAATAATAATAATCAAAACAATTATAATATATATATATATTTTTTAAAGCACACTAAGCAAAATGCAAAAAAACTACATCTGTTAAGTTTGAAATCATCATGTTTTCAGATGCCATTTTCTTTTTATATTTTGCAGATATTTTTAAATGTGACTCGAGTTGCCAAATGTTTTTTGGGTCACTGTATCTGTCAAAAAAAAATGCAGTTGTGAGGCTCTGAATTGTAAAAAAAAAAAAAAAAAAAAAAACTCACAATAAGATATCTGTATTCAATGATATTGTACTGATTACATCATACTGGATTTATTAAAAAACTACATGTCTATATATCAGACTTTACAGCATTAGGTTATGTAAAAAGAAGCAAAAATGCACAGAGACGTACACACAAACACATATATTTAATGAAACATTAGAATGGTCATAACGAGAGTCAAAATAATTGAAACACAAAGAGCCAACATCTTAGTTTGGTTGTTCTGCCATGAATCCAAACAATGAAAAACACAACGCTCATGCACACACTCAGCACACATCTTTGTGAAAACATGAAGCTAACTGATGCTCAAAGCATCAAAACTCTCCAAATCTGGATTCGGACACTCATGGATCATAACACTAACATTGTTTCGATTGAAGTCTGTGACAGACACACAGCGTCTACGACAGGTGGCCTGCGACGCGCCAGACGCTGACACAGACAGACATGTGTGAGACAGGAGAAGGAAGCCAAAGCCACAGACGAGAGAGAACAGAGAGGTAAATACCAGAACAGGAGAAGGGACGTTTCCTTTGGGACTGGTGACTATGCTGTTTGACTGTGGCTGTCAGTGGGTGTTTACGGGCGAGAAAAGAGAGAAATACAGAGAGAGAGCAGGATTGTGTTTTATGTTTGAGCTCAACACTGGTTTAAAAGCACAAGACTGATGCTGAATCTCATGAACCTGTGAAGTACATTTCCATATCGACGTCACATTTCACCACAGAATTAAACAGAAAAACAAGACATCTTGAGAAAATTACGCTATTTTGGCACCATTCAAATTATTAGCTTTTTAGAGAATTATTTTATGACAATTTAGCACAAATCCCAAAATATTTCTGATTATCTTATGTATCTGGATTTTATTCCTTTTTAACTAGAGGAGAGTCCTTATGGATCCACATGAAGTACAATCACAGACAACAGCACACAGGACACAAGGAAGCGACAACGGAAAGCCAAACACACAAGACGTTCTGCTCCACGGTCTAAAACAAACACATCGACTCGCTATACAACCACACAATAACATCAACCCCAAAACACTACGAGCCTTTAAACCAACCGCCTGACATTTGAGCAAGAGAAGAATCAATATAGACCGTTACAGAGGAAGAGTAGATTTATTCAACAGTGTGCATTAAATGACATAAAAGCCCAACAGGATGAGCAAATGAATGAATGAATAGATAAAAGAGAGTGAGATGAGAAAGGGACGGAGGGATAAAGAGATTAGGATTAAATATCATTCTCACCGTGTACTGAACGGTGGAGCTGGATTTCCGTTTCTGGGTGGAAAGGGGGTGATGGAGGGATGGAATGAGAGAGTTAAAGACATGTCATGATGAAGGATGAGATGGACATTAATCACACAGAATCGGACAGACGTACGAGAGGCAGGAAGATGAGAGAAGGTGCGCGGGTGGGTTTTTGGCAAGAAAGTGACTTTGTCTGGTGGATAAAAGAGTTTTGATGTGGTTTAATGTACAGAACAGTCCTTAAGGCATTCTCTTCTCAGAGATCTTAATACATCATTGTGAACACACACACACACGCACACACACACACACACACACACACACACACACACACACACACACACACACACACACACACACACACACACACACACACACACACACACACACACACACACACACACACACACACACACACACACACACACACACACACACACACACACACACACACACACACACACACACACACACACACACACACACACACAGAGCTGCTGATGGGATTGAGTCAGTGCAGGTGTTGACAGGACTGTTCCTGTATCTCTACAGTAATGAAGTTACTTTCAGAGGAAGAAAAGGGTTTAAGCGTTTGTCCATAGTCTAATTAAGTTGTAGGTAGGTAGAGACAGACAGACAGACAGACAGACAGACAGACAGACAGACAGACAGACAGACAGACAGACAGACAGACAGACGACAGACAGACAGACAGACAGACAGACAGACAGACAGACAGACAGAGAGAGACAGACAGACAGACAGACAGACAGACACAGACAGACAGACAGACAGACAGACAGAGAGACAGACAGACAGACAGACAGACAGACAGACAGACAGACAGACAGAGAGACAGACAGATAGAGAGACAGACAGACAGCAGACAGACAGACAGACAGACAGACAGACAGACAGAAAGAGCGAGAGACAGACAGACAGACAGACAGACAGACAGTGACAGACAGACAGACAGACAGACAGATAGAGAGAGACGACAGACAACAGACAAAGACAGCGACAGACAGACAGACAGACAGACAGACAGACAGACAGAGACAGACATACAGACAGACAGATAGACAGACAGACAGACAGAGAGAGCGACAGACAGACAGACAGACAGACAGACAGACAGACAGACAGAAGAGCGACAGACAGACAGAGACAGAGAGACAGACAGACAGACAGACAGACAGACAGAGAGAGCGACAGACAGACAGACAGACAGACAGACAGACAGAGAGAGAGACAGACAGACAGACAGAGAGACGACAGACAGACAGAGACAGACAGACAGACAGACAGACAGACAGACAGACAGACAGACAGACAGACAGATATCCTGTCTCTTTATTCATCTGTAGTTTCTTTCGGCCTGAGCTTGTGTTTGTGTGGATCTGTAAGAGTTAACCCCGCTCTTCATCGCACTGCAGCAGCAAAGACAGAGAGAAAACCAGAGCGCAGAAAAAGGAGGGAAACGTCAGAATGGAGGAGTGTGAGCCAGTTGCTAAGCAACGAGTGAGGCGCAGTGGAAGCGTCTATTCCTGTCTCCCGGCTCCCTGGGTTCAAACCGCCAGCTATTCCTGGAGCGAGAGCTACACTCCCTCCCGCCGCTGCTCTCACTCTCACTCTGGAGCGGGATGATAAAGTGGATCCGGAGCGCGGCGAGGCGAGGGAGGAGGAATCATGGAATGATTGGCGGCGAGAGATGGAAAGTGCTTCATTAGTGCGGCTGACGATCACAGGGCCGATGAAGGATCACACCTGACCCAGCAGATAATGAGAGCAATAGGAAAACGAACGGTTCCCGCCGCAGGTGCGTTTTTGAGTGAACTTGTGGAGGAGATCCACTCGGCGGCTAACAGCGGAGGATGAGAACACAGTCTGACTGAAATGCTGATGTGGGCGGCGAGCCGTGCCGATTCAGATACGGAGAGAAAGTCAAAATACAGAATCAAGCTCTAATCATCAAAATAAAAAAAAAAATAAAACGTTTGAAATGTTTTACTTCACATGTAATGAATCTAAAATATATGAAAATGTCACTTTTTGAAATAAGTTACAAGAAAAAATTATCTTTTTCACCATATTCTAATTTTCTGAGATTCACCTGTATAATGAAATCAAACAATTTTTGATTAAATAAATGCAGCTTTGGTCAGCATAAGATACTTCTACTATCAAAAACATTAAACATCTTACCGACCAGTTGTTTCAGAATGATTTAAAGTGTTGCTACTGATTTTAAATTGGACAGCATTGAGGGATCTATCCATTAAAACAGTGTATAACCGACACAAATTCCAATATTGGTGTTTTGTTTTGTGAAATTCAATAATGGAAACATTATATTAGGACTTTTTAAATCTCTCTTTGTCAGTACAAAAATACTAAAACTTATACTTCACATATAACGTGTTTATTCCTGATATCAATTTAAAGGGACAGTGCACCTAAAAAAAAACCGGACAGCTAGAAAGAGAAATCTGAGGAGGCTGTGAAGCTCAAGTTTAAGTGAAATCACTCTGATGTACAAATTTAAAGCGTCATCTTTGAGGTTCAACTGAAACATCCTCATTTATCCAGGACTAAATGTTACAGAAACGCAGCATCAGCGCGGGACAGAGCCGCAGGATTTTCCTTGGAGTGCTTTTTAGCGTCAACCTCATAAAAACTTGCACGCTAAAAGATTATGTAACGTATGATTAATGCTCGGTGCGGAGGGGATTATTCTCTAGATTAGACTCCAATCCCTAATAGAGAGCAGTCACAGTTTCATTTCTAATTCTGCGGTGCAATAGAGGTGAAAGCCGACCTTTTTACTCTGTCTGAGAGGATTGTGTGTAATCAGAACAAATGAACCTGCAAGTGCACTCTCTCTAACAGCTCGTTACGGGTCGGAGGTCAACATCTGTGATCGTTCACCTGACACCGGAAGAACCGAGCAGAATGCTCTGGATCGATCGGGGCAAGGCACTATAGGTAAACTATATAGAGATATTAATGAGATAAGATGCAGATCAGAAATTAAAGAACGCTTAAGGTTGAGCGCACAAGCTGGCAGCACGACGCAGTGATGGCAAGAATGGGTCAACTGGTACAGATTTAGCTAAACCGTTTCTATTGCAGTATATCTGGTGCAGTTTAAACAAGTCTGACAAGTGTAAGTTGTTTAAGGTTGCAACCAGAGATGTTGTTGTTAACTAGAATTATTAAAAATAATTTCTGTTTATTGAAATAAAGATGTCTAAAAATGACAAACTAAAACTGAAATAAAAATAAACTAAATCTAAACAGAAAATATATATATATATATATAAATAATAAATCAAAAGTTGAAATGCTGCCTTGGGCAATTAATTAAAAGTTTAAGTTGAAGTACTAAAAAAAAAGAAAAAAAAAGAAAAAAAAAATAATTAAAAAAAAGAAGAATGACTAAAAAAATAATACAATATAAAAATCAAATTCAACATATTAATAAATACTAAAATAACACTGGTTGCAACATCACAAATAGTCACATTTGTTCCTATAAAGGTTATTTTACACCAAGTATGGCTCATCCAATCATATTTTTATACATTACTGATTTAACTTGTTTCATAACATAAACAAAATATAAAAAAACAATTTCCATCCATCTAGTTCCAAAAAACTAAACTAGATTCCTGGTAAACCATTTTATTCACTGAATAATCCAAAAATAGGTATTAGTATGTGGTTATGTAATAGATCAAACATTTTTGGATTGAATTTCGGGAAAAATGTCTATAATATTATTAATATTATGAAATAAAATGACTATACCGCCCACCCCAGCTCATCGTCCAGCTCACTGAGAGAAGAACCATTGAATCTAATCTTGCACACACTGCTAGAAAGAACAGAACATGAAGACAAACACTGCAAACGCAAACACACAGATCTGCTTCAGATCACACACCAGTTAAAACACAAGAAACGGTCAGAATCCCTCCTCTATGGAAACTGTGCTTGGCGGATGTGAACAGAAAGAGAAAAAGTTAAGAAGAAGAAGAGAAAGAAATGAAAGCGGGTCTTACCTTGACATCGGCCTTCTTGTTGAGCAGGCTCTTGGCTGCTGTAGACGGGGAGAGAGGAAGCGCAAACATCAGCACGCTGGGATGGGATGGGAGCAACAGTCAACATTACCGGAGCAATGTCACATAACCGTCCGAGCCAGCCGGGGAAATCCCTCCCGCCCGCCCGCCCCACATCCAGAGGATTACAGCCATCTAACACACTACGTGTGTGCACGGTGGGACCCACGGTCAAACCTGCTAGAATTAATCACCAAATGTGCCCGACACATCCCGTCCAGCAGTGAGGGTCAGTGACTGCCATGCACACGCAGGGGATGCGCTGGTGCACATGCAGAAGAGTGCACTCACACACACACACACACACACACACACACACACACACACACACACACACACACACACACACACACACACACACACACACGCACACATGGGCAACACACACACACACACACTGATGTATTTTACACACACACACACACACACACACACACACACTTACACACACAACACACCACACACACACACACACACACACACACACCACAACACGCTTACCTGAAGAGCCAGGCTAAATCAAATATAGCATTGATTTTTTTCTGATGTATTTATATCATGCAAATTAATAGCTCATAAATATCCATAGAACAAGGTCAGTTTACTTGAAGAGCCAGATTGCATTAGATATTAAGATATTTTAGATTTTTATTTGTTTTACTTTCAGCATAAATCAAATAAAATTACCCGTGCTTTTGCTTGAAACAAGATGAAAATATAAAATAAATATATATGGAAACAGGTATTCATGTATAGGTATTAAGAATGTTTGTTTACTTTTTAATATAAAAATTAAACTTTCCAGTAAAACTATTTGAAAGTATTACCCTCTTTAAACTTTAGTTGTATAAAACAAAAACATTGAACACAATTATTGCTGTTTAAAATAACTGCCTTTTATTTGAAAATATTTTTTTTTTATTTACTTATAAATTATTATTTTAGCTTATTCCTAATTTGCTTTTTTTATTTTAGTAGTATAAAACTAACCTTAATCCTAATTCATAATCCCATAAAATAAACCATTTGGGGAAAAACAAAAACAAAAAGACATTTGCACTACTGTTCAAAAGTTTGGGGTCTAAAAGATTGTTTAATTATGTTTTTGAAAGATCTCTTATGCTCACCAAGGCTGCATTTATTTCATAAAATAACAGTGAAACACTAAAATTGTGAAACGATATTACAATTTAAAATAACTATTTCTGTAATAACTGTATTCTATTTGAATATATTTTAACAAATATATTATTCCTGTGATGCGCAGCTGAATATTCAGCATCATAACTCCAGTCTTCAGTGTCACATGATCTTCAGAAATCATTCTCATATTCAGATTTGCTGATCAAGATCAGATCAAATGCCTCTTCTGCTTCTTTTACTCAATTTAATGCATCCTTACTGAAAGTATTAATAAAAAAAGCTAATAACTGACCCCTACCATTACACCCTAACAGTAGAGTATATTATTCACTTCATTTTTGTAACCTCCAAACACAGGTTTAGTCAGATTTACTTCACTTCTATCTCAAAATACAGCTAAATAAACCCACAAACTCACACACACTGCAGTTAAAGCATGATACGTACAAATATTTATATTCAAACCTGCAAATATTCAAAGACCTGCAAAATGCTGCATTTTCTTGCCACGCGAGAACGTTGAAGTTTTTCCAAGTGAATAAAAACAGTCTAAGACAACTTCTCATCACTAAAATGAAATCAAATGAAATGGAGCTGGCAAATCCTATATTAACGTTAAATCTTCACACAGAAATACATATTCTAGTGTTTCTACGGCGCTAAAGACCCGACTTCATTCATCCGTGCAGATAAGAGGAAGGTGTTGTGTGTGGAGGGAGGGTTGAGAAAGACAGAAAAAGAGAGAGAATCTTACCTTGACACAAATGTTAGAGGCAGAGAGGAACGGAGAGAAAGAGAGATTAAGAAGAGAGAGAGATCAGCACGGGTTCGTCTGGAGTGAGTGTGTTTATCTGGACGAGGGCAGGGGGTTCAAATGTGTTTCTTAACTAACGTATAAGACAGGTTTATCGTTATCTTGTGCCAGTTTCAAGCCTTTTCCTCCATGACACTTGTAGTGACAGCAAACCCGATTCATCTAAAACACCTGAGACACACTCAAAACACTGCAAAGACGTGGAGGACAAATGCAGAGACGGGAGTCTGTGGGAAAAAAATTATTCTACAAAACAGATCAAAACTAAATATTCTGACTGCTGGGAATTATTTTAAATTGTCATATGGTCACAAGTGTTACAGATGCATTGCTGTCCAAGCAAACTACATTCAAAACGTGCAACTTGTGTTAGAATGATTATCAAACTAAATTATATCACAAAAAGTATAAACTGCCTAGACTAGTCTTGGACTGAAATGAAAGTGCCTCACTTAAGGAACACTGCAGACTATATTTATTTGAATGTCCATGAATTGTATTTGAAGCATGCGGTTGATTTTACTACAAATACAGAGGTTATAGAAATATATTTTGTGGCAAAAAAAAAAAAAAATGTATAGTCCACCCAAAAATGAATATAATTTACTCATCCTCAAATTATTCTGAACCTGTAGAATTTCTTTGTTCTGTTCAAAACAAGATGATATTTGAGGAGTGTGGAAACTGGTTTCAGACCTGAAACAGTCAATGGGACCCAAAACCATTTGACTTTCATAGTATGGCCAAAACATATTATTGAAGTCAATGGGACCCAAAATCGTTTGGCTTCCTTGCAATGACAAAAATACTATGGAAGTCAAAGGGACACAAAACCGTCTGACTTTAATTGTATGGACAAAAATAATATGGTAAAAATAAATACTATGGTAAAATGGTAAAAATTGTAAAAAATAATAAGTCGATGGGACATGAAACTATTTGGTTACCCACATTCTTCAAAATAGTTTCCATTATTTCCTCATTAAGTCATGAGGCCCTGTTTACACGAGTGCATTTAGGTTTTAAAACGGTATTTTAAAATGAAAACGATGCTCGTCTACACTGACGTTTTCACTGTGTTTCAGAAATGATCTCCGTCTACACTACACACCTGAAAAGGCATGTCACATGATGACCATTCATGCAGGTACAACCGCAGATATGTGTAGGTAGATGCCTATAAAAGACTAAAACGGGGTCTGCAGCGTTTTCAAAAGTCTGTGGAATAGTGTAAATAACCGTAGCAAAAGTTATGGTTTTAAAATGAAAACGCACTAGTTTCGTAATACCGCACTAGACAGAATTTCAATTTGTTAATGGACCACCTAGAAAATAAGCTGTGGCAATCAATAACAGTCCACAGACATTAAGCTCTAAATATGCTCATAATATTCACTGAAAACCTGCTGCATGGATGCTGCAACCAGCCGAGAGTAAAAGTGCCAGATCACTGCAAACAATCGTAGAATTTACAGCTGTAAGGACATTGAACCCCCGTTCCTGAACACACAGGTGTAAGACACATGCACTCGGATCAGATCATATCAGGCTTCTCCTGCATCAGGAGACATGCGTGTGCTCTCGTGCAAACTTCAGTCGTCAGCAGGCAGGCAAGAGAAAGAGAGAGAGAAACCTACAATCAAGGAGAAAGCCAAGGGAGGAAGAAAGAGGCAGAACACTGACGAATGACATGTATGGAGTGAGGGGAGAGAGAATGAGTGCAAATAGAAATCAGAAGAGATAGAGAGAGAGAGAGAGAGAGAGAGAGAGAATAAAGGGACCCTGATGGAAAATCCAGCTAAAAGCAACAGCTGATATCGGTACTTTAAATCTGACTGGCCGCCTGCTGCACTATTCATATTCAGATTTACCTGGACATAATCATCACATTAAAACAAAATGAACTGTGGTTGGTCACTTTAAATGTGAGTCAGATAATCTAATACTGTATTCATGCTCCATTCACTTCTATTCATATCTATGCGAGACCAGAAACAGTGAGAATCCAGCTTATACAACACTAGACCTTCTGCAAGAGAGACTGTACTGGTCTAGCCTTGACATTTCATAACATTCGCTGGTCTAGATGGATTGTGGGCCTGGTTTTGATCTGGTAGGCGATTATGGTCAAGCTGGTATGTATTGGTAACAAACCAGCGACCACATTTTACTAAAACCCAGTTTGACCGCCTTAAACTGATATGAGCTGGTTTTTCCAGCAGGGGAGAGAAAAACAGAGATGATTCTGTGAGGTGTTCACTGACTGCGATTTGCAACAAAATGACATGAAGTCATTTATTTTCATTACAATCTGTCAATTTAGTGAAACAACAGAGCATAAACGTTTTTAGTTTTTTTGTACTTTTTAGTGAGCGATTATCTGTTTCATATGCTTCAAATGCATTTATCGGAAACAACTTCAGGTACACGCTACATACATGGATGTGTTTATTTAAAGTGCCCCCATTATGCCTTTTCAAATATTACCTTTCATGCAGTGTGTCATGTAGCTGTGTGTGATCTGCAAAAGTTGTGAAGCCGACAGTGCACGATAAATAAAGTTATTGTCTATCAAAAAAAAAAAAGAGTCGGCTCGCAATCGCCTAAACGAGTCATCAGGAATTCAAATCGTATTCTGTTACAGCCGTACGTAACGAAGTAGCACATTTGCATAATGTCCGCCCATGTTCTACATCATGAACAACTTGCTATCACATCTTATTACCACAAACTTGTTAACACTTGTCCCTTACCACTGAGAAAGGTCCCGTCGAGAGACTGATTCGTTGAACTGCTTCGCACGAGTCGTTTAGGAATCGTTTCGAAACGAGGTCAAATTAAATAGATTTTTGGAGAAAACTAAAGTGTTTTTTGACCTTGCGTGCATGTTTTAGGAGGCTCATAAATCAATATTAGCAACCTTAAAAATGGCATAATAGGGGCACTTTAATTAAAAAAAATATTTTGTTTCTGTTTGAATATATTTTAAAATGTAATTCACTCCAAGTTTTCAGCTTCAGTGTCACATGATCCTTCATACATGTACAGTATATGCTGATTTGCTGCTCAAGAAACATTTCTTATTATTATCAATGTTTAAAAAAGTTTTGGAAAATTAGCCAGTGTTGGTTAAATCTGGCGCATTTTACATATTGTATGTATTATCAATGTGCATTGCCCCGTATTAAATCAAATAAATGAAATGAAAAATATTTTTCAGGAAACTGATCCATTTCTTTTACAGGATTACTTTGATGAATATAAAGTTCAAAAGAACAGCATTTATTTGAAATAGAAATCTTTTGCAACATTGTAAATGTATTTACTGTCACTTTTGATCAATTTAATGTGTCCAAGCTAAATAAACGTATTTAAAAAATTACAAAAATATAAAAAATATGGTAGCGTATATCAAAGGTATATATTTTATTAAATGACGCATTCCTTAGAAATTGAACCCATGCACAGCTGATCTAATACAAACTGTGCATTTTAAATCAGTTAGTTTCATGCATTAATAATCCTTAATCGTGTTCATGATTTAATGCATTATGCACCGCTGCAATAAGTGCAACTACAACACTTTCTTCTCCAGAAATTAAATGTTCAGCTGCAAGAAAACCAACCGGGTCCATTTATGATCACATATTAACAAACTATGGCTGGTTACACAGCTCAGGGCAATATGAACAACTGGACCTGCATCGATGGATATCACAGTCAGTGTGAACGGGCTTTATGAAAACTGAATGAGAGAGAGAGATACAGAGGAAAAAGAGAGATGAAGGACTAAAGAAAAAGAGATCTAACGGCCATTCCCAAAGTCAGCAAGCGGCGTCTGCAGTGCTGAACACGAGACCGCTGTAACCGTGTCATGCTCCAAGCTCCATGCTGAATATGAATCATGATGGATGGATGGATGGATGGGGTGAGACGTGAGGGGACGAGGGCTACCTTGTTCCACCAGACCGGCGGTGGTACCGGCCGCAGCAGCGGCTGCAGAGATGGAGGAGGGTGCCGTGGTCTGCCTGCCCACTGCCAGACACACACACACACACACACACACACACACACACACACACACACACACACACACACACACACACACACACACACACACACACACACACACACACACACACACACACACACACACACACACACACACACACACACACACACACACACACACACACACACACACACACACACACACACACACACACATGACCATCGTGCCATAGACTACTGGTTCTCAACTGGTTTTGCCAGCACAGTACCAACACTGTTTAGAGTGCACAAGAATAAACAATAACGTCCTAAACGCATCTATGGCCCATGAAGCCAGCTCCACACGGTGTCCTAACCAGACACGACATGACCACAGGCAACTTTTCCATGTTAATCAACAGCATACAAACTTTTTACAATCATAATCTCAGGTACTGATTATGTACTTTATTTATTATTAAAAGCATCTAAGGTGATTTTGAATATCATTCAGTGTGAGCTTTATAACAAATCCTGCTGATGCACACGCATCAGTCTTGAAACATGGATTTGAGTCATGGATGCTCGTTTAAAAATGCTAAACAAATCATTTAAAACGGTAAAAATTCAATTTCGTAAAACATTATTCATTATTTTAAAATACTGTATATAAACATTAGATTACTTCCATGCTCTCGATTGAATAATTTTAAACTTTTAAGTTTGATTGATAGAGTGAAGACTATGTAGTGTTTTATTTTACATTTAATTACTTTATTAAATTATTGTGGTATTTCTTATAATCTAATATTAGTGTTATGATGAACCTGAAAACATAAAGCACAGTTTATTCCATATGTATCTTTCTTCTTTTGCATTTATGTGTCCCGTTGCTTGTCATTTGTTCATATTTGATGATTTGTTACTTGTTTACTTCAATAATTGTTTTAAAACTTTGTAATTATTATATTAGGCGAAATTGATATCAAGAATTGGATTCTAAACTTAAAATCTTACCATAACTTTATTTCTAGCAAAAATAACTATAATGTAATATAATATATATATATATATATATAAATATGATTTTGGTCACCCCAACCATGAATTTGGTTATAAAGAGAGAAAAAAAATACAATAAAATCTCAAATTTCATTAAAATTGAATCAAACTAAGATCTGTGATTTTCATCGTTTGGCAAAAATCTTTCCTAAATTTAATTTAATCAAATTAAAAAGCTATATGAATTACAGTATGAATTGATTCACTGTCTACCCAAATATTTGTTCAATTTAATTTATATTAATTATATCCTTCATGCATTACACAAGCAATTATATATAGCTAATTTAAATAAATATAAATACAGGTTTTAGAAATATATACGATTTTAAAACAGCTACAACTTACATGTTTTCTTTTGTGCTCTTTGTGAAATGATATAAATGATTAAATTCAATAGATTCACTTGCATTAATATAGATATTTTCTTCCAGCTGCCTTCTCAAACTCTCTTTCCTGCCTTTTAAATGTGTTTAAATGTATTATATTTCTCAATGGTCTCTTAACCTCTCTCATGAGGATTGAATCAAACCGAGGCGCTCCACATTTTGTGAATGATGTCACACTTACAGGGGCACAAACTCTAGAGTTAATCATAATCATAAACTAAACCGGGTTGGATTTGGTTGTTTTTGTCAACTCCTGAAACTCAGGAGTAGGTGATACACAACCTGTCCATCTTGACTCATTTGTCAACCGGTCTAATCTTAACTTCTACCAAGTGACCGATGAAACGCCGCAGACATACGGCCTTTTACATTAGATTCAATTTTAGGCCACGGCCCACCAGTTGAGAACCACTGCTGTAGACACTGAGAGAGAAACCAAAGGATAGAGCAGTCTGTTAGCGTGGAGAGAGTTAGCCGCCGTCTGCAACCAGAGAGGGAGAGAGAGAGCGAGTCCATTACAGTAGATGGTGTAATCATATAATAAGGTTTCCCTTGTCACTCTGGAATAAAGAAAAGGCTCATTTTCTTGTCAAGCGCTCCTCGGGAGCCACTTTCTCCTATCAGCGGGGAACGTGTCAGCGCCAATCTGTGCTACGACTAAACAGAGCAAAGCATTTATTTGTGGGATGAAGTTTTGGCGTTGTGAGAAGGCAGTAGAAATACAGAGGGGAAAAGTGATAGAATGACAGAGAAGACATACAAGCTCTAATCAGACATTAGAGGGGATATATTGTAGAAAACATGAATTTACTTGTTCTTCTGAAATAAAATACAAAAGTCAATCTGCAATGACATTCACCCATATTTACTCTATTCAAACAAACATAGAATATACTCCGGTTCATGAACAAATGACTCTTTGAATGATTCAGTCAAGAAGACTCATTGAGTTTTGATCAGTCTAATGAGTTGTATTCATTAGAGTATCTTACTAAATTGATGTTTATGATGTGTATCTAAAGATACATGTTAACAAAACGGCATTTTAATGAAACAAAGGAATATTTGTTGACTATAACTGCCTTAATAATAGGACTTGGCAATTTCATAGTAGAAAACAAATAATATAAAATAATATAACAACCGTTTATATTTTAAGATATCATATATTTTAAGTACATTATATATATATATTTTTTATGATATAATAACTTTTTTATATAATACATTTTTTTCTCTATTCAAACACCCCATAAAAGGCACTTATACAATTAACTAAATAAATACATATAAATAAAATTAATAAATTTTTATATTAAGAAATTATGTTTATATGTCAATGTCTATTCTTTAACTTGGATGGGTCATTGTTGAAGAGGGTATTAAATAGTCATGAAAAATTGAATTACCATTTAAGATGCAAGCAATCTTGATTAAATTATCATAGAACTTCAAAAGGAAAAAATAATACATCCCTTTGAAAAAAGAGAGTGAACAGAGGCTGAATAAAGAATAAGGGACGGACATACGAGGGCAAGTGCGTGGAGTGATGCTCGGACACTCCCACGCCTCCTCTAACACTGAGTCACCCCGCAGGATGAGGTAATTACAGTAATGAGAGCTGACGAGCCACGGATGGAGAGAGAGAGAGAGCTTCTAAAACGCTCCTCAAACAGGAACACTGTTGCTTCCGCCCACCAGCCTGCTGTTGAAGTGTGAGCGAGTGAGAGTGTGTGTGTGTGTGTGTGTGTGTGTGTGTGTGTGTGTGTGTGTGTGTGTGTGTGTGTGTGTGCGTGTGTGTGTGTGTGTGTGTGTGTGTGTGTGTGTGTGTGTGTGTGTGTGTGTGTGTGTGTGTGTGTGTGTGTGTGTGTGCGTGTGTGTGTGTGTGTCGGGATGTGAGAGAGCAGGAGCTTCATTACAGCTGAAATAAATCACATGTTATTATAATCGCCAGTTCTCGAACATGGCGTTTGGCACAGCCGCAAACATCCAGAATTCTCTTTGGCCGTACGCAGCCCGCTGCTCACAAACGCCTCGCACTTCCTACAGAACCGCTCGTCTCTGAACCAACCTGTCAGGACACGGCCCGACTCTGAACATCCAGCTGCTCACCAAATCAAACAGTTGGATAAGAAACAGTGCATCGTTCTCTTAGCTGTCAGATTTCTCGCCTGATGCTTCAAAGCATAAACCAGGATTTATTAATAGCATGAATATTTAGCTTTGAGATCATTTAAAGGGATAGTTCACCCAAAAACAACAACCGTCATCATTTGCTCAGTCTCATGTTGTTCCAAACCGTATGATTTTCTTTCCCACCATCGAACACAAAAGATGTCAGGCAGAGTGTTGATGCTGTTCTTCTTTACAAAAGTGAATGGTGACATGTTCAATAACAACACAATAAAAGCCCCATAACAGCAGTTCATTTGACTTGCATTATATTCCAAGTCTTTTGAATCCATATGAAAGCTTTTACACTCAAACAAAGCTATCGTTTGGCTTTAAACATTGTATAGACTAAAATAATCATACTGGTTTGGTAGGATATGATGGTGAGCAAATGATCAACATTTTCATTTTTGGGTGAACTTTGAGTCAGTGTTGTTAACTAAAACTATTAAAAAAACTAAGTAAATAAAAAAATTATATATATATATATATATTAGACAAAAAAATCTTAAACTTAAAATGAAAATTATAACTGCCTTGGCAAATAACTACAATAAAAAAAGCTTTGAAACGTTTAAAACTTACCATTTCTAACACAACAAGTTAAATAAAAATAAATTAAAGCTAATTAGAAATACAAAAAATTAATAAAAATGGCAAAAACACAAAATTACTAAAATATAACCAAAATAAAAATTAAAACTGAAAATATAAAATAAATGCTAATTCAAAATATGAATACTAAAATAGTACATAAATACTAAAATATCACTGTTAAGAGTTTGTGTTGATGCTGTGTCTGATTCATGTAATGATTCCTCTACTCAAGAAGTCAAAAAGTTGTATATGTCGAGTGATTGTATATGTCTTTAATTAGTCTTTCAGGACATGTCTATGCGTCAGGCTTGATGTGAACTTACCAGAGAAATTGCGCGACACCAGCATGGTGGTCAATATCGCTCCCTGTACGTGAGAAAGAGATGGTAACGTGAACAGGTTTCAGACGTATGCAGATCAAATGCTTCCAGCTAATGACTTTTAAGAGAGACATCAGCAGACCTTGAGTTTCCTTCTTGCGTTGAACTTCTTCAGACACTCGACTGTTTCCTGTCTGTGAATCATGGACGCCACAGTGGAGCGTTGCTGCGGGGAATAGAGGAAATACTTATTAAGTTGGCTTGGGAAAGCCAACTTACTGTTGTAGCTTTTAAACTTCTTATTATTATTCTTCTGAGACTAAAATGTACAACTCTATCTCCTCCTAGACTCCAAACTCAGCCCAGATCTTCAGACTGATCTCGCCGGGTGTGCTATATCTTTTCTAACTGATCAGACTTATGATTTTCATAAAAATAAAGATTAAAACTCATAAAAATCCCATAGACTTACATTGACGGAATGTTCAGATGAGCCAAGACTATTCAAACTCCAACTGTCAAAATTCAAATCTAAACACACTGAAGCCCATTAGACTCAATCAGACTTCCCTTCTATGTACTATTTCTATCCAGTTCAAACTAATTTAAGCTTCCACTCTATCTAAATCATGCTAGCAACATGCTAGTAACCTGCTAATCATGCTTGAAACATGCTAGTAACATGCTAATCATGCTAGAATCATGCTAGCAACATGCTAGTAACTTGCTAAGCATGCTAACAACATGCTATGCTAACAACATGCTAATCATGCTAAAATCATGCTAGCAATGTGCTAATCATGCTAGCAACATGCTAGTCACATGCTAATCATGCTAGCAAACATGCTAGCAACATGCTAATCATGCTAACAAAATGCTAGCAACATGCTAATCATGCTAGCAACATGTTAATCATGCTAGCAACATGCTACTTTTAAAACTTAAACTTTTAAAACTTAAACTTTTAAAACTTAAACTTTTTAAACTTTCCAAACTTCTTTAAACTTTTCAAACTTTTTAAAACTTTCTGGTCCGGCTTTCTCAAGCCAACTTAAAGTTTGTCTCAACAAACGTTTTTATCTAGTTATTATTGATATTGTTTTGCATGTAGTTTTGAGTCTTAAAGTCAGTATGAAAGTAAAATTGATCATATTTACTTTTTTACTTATTGTTAATGGTTATTATTAGAAGGGAAGAAGGAAATAATGAAGTCCTCACACATTTTATATTGTAAAAATGTTGCTTTATCATGAAATACATCATCTCAGGAGTACTATTGAGTCCTTTAATTTCAACTTTAAGTGTGTGTGTGTATTGGTATTTTGTGCTGGTCGGTGGCTGCTAATACTCACGCAGACCCACGGGTGTTTCAGAGCCTCCTGGGCCGTGATTCTCTTGGCTGGATTGATGGTCAACATCTGGTTGATGAGGTTTTTGGCTTCAGGAGTGACCGTGTCCCACTCTGGCGAGGGGAACTAGAGGAAACATGGGAACTCATGGGTATGTACTGACTCACGCAGTTCACGTATGAGTGAAATCTCAAGGGGACTCACGTCATAAGCCCCAGCTTTGATCTGTTGGTAGAGTTTGTGCTGGTCTTCATCCCAAAAAGGAGGATATCCCACCAGCAGAATATACAGGATGACTCCTGCAATCACATTATTGATATTTCACTTCTAACGGATTCGATGCCATTCTTTGTGTACTCACGCAGACATTCAGGCACACCTAAAACAACCCTAAATGTAATAATAAATACACATACAAATTCCATGAAGAAACGTATACATATATTTAAACACAAACATAAAATTATATTATATAAAAAATAGAAACATTATCAAAATGGCTACAATGTTAATGACATCTAAGTTTATTCCTTTATATAATTTATCTAATTTACACAATTTAAAATTAGGGACGCATGATATGAATTTTTTTAGCGATACCGATAACCGATAATTAACTCCTTCTTCACTGCCGATTCCGATACCGATAAAGCAGGTCAATCGGAAAAGAACTCTGATAAATCAGATATTTTTATTTAGATATCGGATTTCATTTATTTATCGGAGCAATAAAAATTACGTCATTTTCACCCATATCGGTCGATAATTTATCTGTCCGATAAATATCGTGCATCCCTATTTAAAATTCATAAAATAATATAAATATATTATAATAAATAACATGTAAATTATAGAAATACATTAACATTGTAAATTGTATTGTTTAATTAGAGAAAAATTATATACATATAAACAAAAAAATGCTTGGATAAAATAGTTTAAAGCACTTGTATTAAAGTCTAATTTCATATTTTGAACTGGTTCTTTGTAATAATAACTTATACACAAAATACACAACCGTTCAAAAGTTTCAGGTCAGTAAATTATAGTCTTATAATACTTTTATTTAGCAACGATGTGTTAAATTGATCAAAAGTGATAGTGAAGACTTATATTGCTAGAAAAGACTTCTATTTTAAAGAATTGCTGAACTTGTTAACATTTTAATCATCATAGAATCCAGAAAAAAGTATTACACACATATATACACTATATAAATATACATATAATCTTTTTTTCTGAAAGATTTCTGAAGGATCATGTGACACTGAAGACTGCAGTAATCAATAATAATGTTTTGATTTACAGAAATAAATTACGAAAACGTATTTTATATTTTATAAATTGTAATAATATTTTGAAATATTACAGATTTTTCTGTATTTTCGATCAAATAAATGCAGCCTTGATGAGCATAAGAAACATTAAAAACATAAAAAATTTGACTGATACCAAAAATTTGAACGCCAGTGTATATAGTTATAAATATATTAAATTAAAATATAGAAAAAAATATATGTATTTAAAAATTCTATTGAGAAATAATGAACCGGTTCAAATGAATGATTAATTCAGAAACAAGAATTGAATTAATTATTTTTTTGAACTGGTTCGTTGTAATAACTCTTATGTAATAACTCAACTATTTGTGAATCATTTGACTGTAAGGCAGAAATTAGTTTGGAGAGGTGGGTTCAAAATAGTGGCTAAACATCACGTGGTCTGGTGATAAACGGTTTAAATTAACTACATTTGTGACAACAAATGTAAAATGGGGAACAATTTTGAGAGTTGTATTTTGAGAATGACTCTATGAATCCATGAACTGGTTCACTGATATACAAACAATCCTAATAAACCACTTCGCCGAAATGACTCAGAATTCCCAACAAACCACCAACCCACCCACTGATCTGCAAAGTGATTAAACCACTCAACAATCGATACTCTAGAGAAAGTGAATGTGAAACACGACGGTGAAAGCGGCGCTTGACAACACCTGCCGGAGAAGAGCTCTCCACATCTGAGAGCTGATGTCTGAATATGTGCGGGGCGTCGAGAGAGCGAGCGAGCGAGAGAGGAAGAAGATAGAAATAGATATAAAGAACTCTATCGGGAGGGAGCGTGTGACTCACCACATGCCCAAATGTCCACAGGTTTCCCATAAGCCTCCTTTCGTAGCACCTCTGGGGAAAGATAACCTGGCGTTCCAGCGAACCCTGCATGCGAAAGCAAAAATACACATCTGAAAATAAAACATCCAGGCTCTTGTATGTTGGAGAAAACATTTTGGTGCCAGATTATGTGCTTGGAAGTAGCAAAATTAAACAAATAAGGCAAGAGGATTTTTGCTTTGAGAGAGTTCAAACCGACCACGTACCAAACCAGGCCTGCTGGTCCCCTTGCACTTCAATGGCCAGGCCGAAGTCGGCCAGCTTGACGGCGGCGTTCTTGCATTTACTGGCCAAGAGCAGGTTCTCCGGCTGGGGGGGAGATCAGGGATGCACTCATATTACTGCTGAACCAAAATCTGATACATGTCACCTTTTCACACCGAACACATAACATACAACCACAGCTGCACAACAGAGAGCATACAAACAGAATCAACTCCCGAAATATAAGCTGTGCCGTGTTCTGTCACCGGTAGAGCTCCTGAGATGTTCTACTGCTGCACATTTAAAATCACATGTGAGCTTGATCCAAATGGACCAATGGCTGATTCTCGGAAATAAAATGGCTACGGTTAGCATTGCAGGTGTTCAATTGTTAAGAGAAACATCTAACAACCAAAGTACAGAAAACAAATGATGCCAAGCCATCGGCTCTCAATCAGGTAGCTGGGACCAATGCTATTTTAGTATTATTAATACACTATTATAGTTTTTATTATTATTATTTATTTACTCTTTTATCATTATAATTTTGGTTAAATTTGGTCATTGTTATGTGCTTATGACATTTTTTATGCTATTATTACCACTAATATTAACATTACGTTTTTTTCACAGTTAGTAATTTTTTTGTGCTTTAACAAATATTTTTTTATATAATATTTATATTTTAGTTTTATTTTAATTAACAAAAATGTTCTAATAATTTTAATTTAGTTTAGTTAATGATAACACTGGTTAGGACCTACTAGGAAGCTTTAACACACTTTACAATAATAATAATAATAATAAAAAAAAAAAATATATATATATATGTAGTATTTTAAAGAACCCATGGTCTTGAAAAACCTGGAAAAATGCAATTTCTAGACTTGGAAAAAAAAGTGGAAATGTATAAAATCATGGAAATATAAATATTTATTAAATATAGTCATGTCAAGACCTAATACAATTTATCATGCAAAACTGATGAGAAATTACACTAAAATTAAGCATAACTTGTAATCACAAATGATTGGGAAAGTCATGTAAATTCCTCGCTCATTAAGAGTGTGAACAGCACTCAGCTCTTGAAACTTTCATAATTATGGAAGTTTATTATTTACATTTAAATTATTTATTTCCCAATTTTAAGAAAATAACACTATGCAAAATCAAATACATAAATAAAAGTAGTAAGCTACTTCGAAACAAGCAGCTTTGTCATTATAGCAGAAGTACCATACATATCTTCACCTATAAACTGAATATTTTTGGACAATGGGAAGCCTTGGAGTCAAAAGAATGAGAACCACTGATTATACACACCTGTGTGTGCAAATATTTGTTATAGCTCTAGGTAATGTTAACCTACATTGGCTTGTTATCGACCTAAAGTTAATTAATACAGGATGTAGATGCATCATGCAGAAGAGCCATTCATCCTGAAGAGCATCTTTAAAGTGTTTTTTCCTGTCCTTCAATCCCAGTGTTCCCTGCGGCACCGGACTGGATCATCTTTAACTGAACACAGTCGATCTGATTGACCGGACGGGCTCTCAGTGATCCCACTGATGTCTGATAAAGCATTCTGGGAAATTAGCTTCGTTTTTCTCTTTCAAGTCAACATGAAACGCATTCACACAACAATTTACCGCCACAGACATTTACACACAACACTGACTACATTCAACCAAAGATATCATGACAGACACTAGGGTTGATTTTGATTTCATGTTGATCATAAAAAAGAAACATGGACATATACAGTTGAAGTCAAAAGTTTTCACACCCCATCTCTTAATGCATGTTTTTCCTTCTGGGGCATCAGTGAGTGTTTGAATCTTCTGTAATAGTTACAAATGAGTCCCTCAGTTGTCCTCGGTGTGAAAAGATGGATCTCAAAATCATACAGTCAATGTTGGAAAGGGTTCAAATACACAAAAATGCTGGAAAACCAAAGAATTTGTGGGAGCTGAAGGATTTTTCTGAAGAACAGCAAACAGTTTATCTGTTCAGGACAAACCAGGGACTCATGAACAACTATCACTAAACAAACACACAGCTGTGCATCATTCAGAGAACAACACAGTATTAAGAATTAAGCGTATGTAAACTTTTGAACGGGTCATTTTTATAAATTCAAC
Organism: Ptychobarbus kaznakovi; assembly: GCA_027422405.1. Taxonomy (NCBI): domain Eukaryota; kingdom Metazoa; phylum Chordata; class Actinopteri; order Cypriniformes; family Cyprinidae; genus Ptychobarbus; species Ptychobarbus kaznakovi. The sequence goes on along the minus strand of CM049796.1, from coordinate 1,828,477 downwards.
TATTATTTTCTCTTGTGGACTACATCTTTTATGTGAAATATCTTATTCAGGTCAGTACTAAATAAACAATAACATGCATTTTGTATGATCCCTCTTACTTGGTAAAATAATCAACATTTTACAGATTCTACAAGGTGCATGTAAACTTTTGACTTCAACTGTATGACCATTAAAAAGTTGGGGTCATTAAGATTTTTTTAAATGAATTAAAGCTAGTTTAAGCAAGAATGCATTGAATTGATCAGAATTGACAGAAAATACCTTTATGTTACAAAAGATTTCAAATAAAATGCTGTTCTTGTGAACTTTTTATTCATCAAAGAATCAATGCATCACTGTTTCTATGAAGCAGCACAATATTTTCAACACGGATAATAACAAATGTTCACTGAGCAGTAGATCAGAATATTATTATGATTTCTGAAGATCATGTGACACTGAAGACTGGAGTAATGATGCTGAAAATTCAGATGCGCATCACAGGAATATATTACTTTTTATTTGAAATTATATTCACATGGAAAACATACATTTTAAATTGCAATAATATTTCATAATATTACTGTATTTTTGATTAAATAAATGCATCCTTGGTGAGCAGAAGAGACTTCTTACAAAAACATTAAAAAAATCTTATAGACCCCAAACTTTTGAACCTGCATAAAAAAATTAACAGAACATTTAACCAAAGGTATCAAGAGTCAATTTTGATGACATTTTTTCACATAAGCTACTGTCACTCATTTTGACATATGGGTTAATAATACATCATCCCACTTAACACGCACATTCACACCTCCACGTAACGTTCAGCGTGAGTGTGTGTGCTCTTATTAAGTAGGTTATCTTCTCTCTGCTCTGGTGGAAGTTGAGCCAGGTGGGAAATCATGGGAAACTTATTCAGTCTCAATCGCTGATCTCTTTCTTCCTGTTGTCCTCATCGCGCTACAGATGCCGCTCTGAAAAGGGATGAACGTGTCTGTGTTCTGACGCTCAGCCGCCGTTGCCATCTGCTGGAGCTATCTGCGGAGCTCAGATGGCATCTTGACGTTTCGGGCTCTTGGTTTGAAAAGCGTTCTGATTGAAAATCCGTAGGATGGTGCGAAATGCTCAACGACCTTGAGGCGCATCCGGGGAAAACGACGCTGGAAACGCATCCAGACTCAGATTTGCATAACCTGATTCTTTAAAATATAAAAAGCGACTTCTAATCTGAAGCAGGATTGTAAAAAGAAGCAACATGAAATCAAAACTGACCCTTATTTACTGTATTTCTAGACGTTCCTGATCATATTGAATTATACTGGTGAAAGTGATTACATTCTAGTTCAGAATCAACCTGTGTGTCTTTAAACAAATCACGTATACATTGACAAAATCAACAACAAAAAAGTTGAAATCTGAATAGCACAATTTAAAGTTTTATGCCAGACATAGATATCCATGCGCACAAAATATCATGCCAAATCAGACCATGTGCATTAAACAGACAGTTCACCCAAAAATGAAAATTCTGACATCATTTGTTCACCCTCATGTTCTGTATGGGTTGCTTAAGAAAAGATGAAATTTTGAAGAATGCAAATAACCAAACCGTTGCTACTCCCCATTGACTTCCATAGCATGGAAAAATACTATGAGCGTCAACGGGTACCACAAACCCACAACTTCCTGTGTTCAGCAGAAGAAAGAAATCCATACAGGTTTTGAATGACATGAGGGTGAGTAAATGACACAATTTTCAGTTTTGGGTGGCCTATGTCTTTAAGCCACGCCCCCTACTGAAGATTAACCATCTCATCATCCGAATCTCATCATAATTGCACATCACACATAGCATATTTGTACTCAAAAGCATGCACGACGCACGCACAGATGAACGGATCACCTGTCACTCACCTTGAGATCTCGGTGCACCACACCCATTTGATGGCAATGAAGCACCGCCTCCAGGATCTGCTGGATGCAGTGACTGCATGCAAACACCAGGGGCGCATGTTAGTCTGAGCAATGCCATTCTCTCATGCACAGGCACAGGCAGGCGATTACTATAATAGAACCATAATCTTCCTACTGAATTAATGTCAAAGATTGATGCCAAGCATAATACAATATTTTAAGTGACTCGCTCTTCCAAAAAACTGCCTTGCGAATTTTCATAACAGTGTAGCAAAGAGTTGTATCTACAGAATGAATCTCCCTACATCATGTCCACATCATTTAGACCCCAAATCAAAAGAAAATACATTTAAAATAAATAAATTAAGACAACATTTTACCTCCCGAATCGTCTTATAATTTGGCATAGAGTTTTATATATAGGATGAATCTTCCTACATTTTAGACCAAATTTAACCCCCAAATTAACAGAAATAAGAAATAAATGTATTTTATTATTAAATTACATTAACATTATTTTCACGATAAAAATACATATCCCCAAATCGTCAAATTTAACCCCCAAATCAAAAGGGAAAATAATTAACTTGTTTTGAGAAATTAAGGATTTTTTTATTTCTGAATATTTAAAATTTGAACAATGTAAAAAAAACAGTTTATCCCAAAATTGTATGTGTCGTAATCAAGTGGTCCAAGTTTGACTAATTAATTATTTATTTTGATTCGAGAGTAAAATATGACGTAGACATATTTGACGAGATTCACCCTTGGATTGATCTGATCTGCAAAGAAAACTAAAGGGTTAGCATTCAAACACATTCACAAATAAGATAAAAGTAACTTGGGACTCGAGAAAGACAACCGTCACCCAAAACAGAGACCCTTTACAGGTAAAGAGAGACACACTAATGGATGAAATAAAGGCTCCTTGATGCTATAAACTCTTTTTAGTCCACAGAAGTGTTCACGTGCATCGATGTCTAAACAGCAGACATGAGGCTTTTCCTGCACACCGAACCCCTGTTTTACTGACACCGGAAGCTCTAGCTATCGACGATCTCACCACCCACGACGAGAGCGAGCATCAGGAGAGACAGAGGGAGAAAGACTGAGCCAGAGACGTGAAAGTAGAGAGGCAAGACTGGCAGGCGGCCGCTGCAGCGGACTGGAGTGTGTTCTGGCAGTTGTGAGGTGAGATAGTCTGGAGGAAATGTACCGGTGTGTGAGGAGAGGGAGGTGGACGCGTGAGTCAGCCTGTGTAGGCGTGTGCTGCTGATTTACTGAGAGTGAACATGTGTGTGTGTGTGTGTGTGTGTGTGTGTGTGTGTGTGTGTGTGTGTGTGTGTGTGTGTGTGTGTGTGTGTGTGTGTGTGTGTGTGTGTGTGTGTGTGTGTGTGTGTGTGTGTGTGTTGTAAAGCTGGAACATACAAAGCGGTTTTCTAGTTCTTCCACTCTAGGACTTGTTTTTTCTTAATAAAAAACACTGATACAAACTTGATTTAGGAAGGAAAGTTTACAAATACTTTTCTCATAAAATGAAGGTTTTAACATGGACATTGAACGTTAACTTGTTTTAACATGTTTTGGAGTAACATTAGCTGCTATATGTTTAACAAATCTATGACATGCTAACATGTTTTAAAACATGTTGCTAAATTTACAACACTAACATCTTTTAACATGTTGTTAATATGATTCTAACATTGTTGATATTTAGCACAAAATTTAACACTATGCATGCTAAATGATTTATAGTTTGACACAATTACTAACATCTTTAAGCATGATTTAGTTGGCAAACATAAGCAACATATGTTAATATTTAACACAAATTGTGCTTTCCTGGTGTAACAATTCTAAAAAATTAGCATGTTTTTTTAGCTGGTCATCTAACATGTTTTAACACAAACTGAATTGTATAATTCTACATGTTTTTTAAGCATGGTTAACTTAAAAATGTATAAAAAAGTATTTATATTTTTGACTAGAGCAAGTTCAGACATTTGATTTCATTTTATTATAAAAGTTTGAGCCACAAATACTTTTCTCATTTTTCTTTGAAAATGTATGTCTCTTTACCCAATATATATTTTCCCTGGACGCAACATGTCCTTCTAACATGAACATATTTCATTTTATTCCAAATAACTTGAGCACACTCTCCTCTTGCAATTTCATCAATATCTAGGGCAATAAAAATCCTGTTGGCCCACAATGAAGAGCTAGCTCATAATGAATAAAAAGTTTGCGAGAAAGACAATGGGACAAATTGCTAACTGATGTTTTGGCAAGTAACTTCAGAGCTCAAAAACTTGTTTTAACATTTTGTTTACACATCCAAAAACTCAATCTAAAACATACAATATTGTATTATAATGGTTTTCAGAGCATATGACCCCAATTGTTTCTCCAAGACAGCAATGAGATTTAATAGACAGCAAATTCGGTATTAACTCAAATATCAAATTATTCTTCCTGTTTAATCCTTCATCGTATTAACTCAAATATAACCGCATCCTGCTCAGTAATTTACAAAGTAGCAAATAAATGAAAAATTCAAGTAGTAACAACCCACATTACTTGACTCAGTGTTGGGAATCTTGACTACTTCTTGCAAATAAGAACAATCTTAAGCAACTTAAAAAAAACATGTTATTGTGGAAATAAGCCACATACCAAAATATCACAACCTGCACATGTCTACTTCATTAACTTTATTAAGCGGACCCAAACAGCAGCCATGTTATTGTGGAAATAGCTATTAAGAGGACAGCACCCTTCAAGAGTGTGCTCTGCAAAGAAACGTCCAAATATTGATGTACTATTCCTTTGGTTAAAAATAGCAGATACCATGAGACCGAAAAATTAAACTTTACTATGGTTACGATTTAAAGCACAGAGGGGATATGGAGGTACACAAAAATGCAAATAAAAATGTTTTCTGAAGTATTTTAAACATATTTCAAGTTAAAAAGTAGCGTTAGACAGCTGTACAAATGCTGTATTTACAAGTTTTTTAGGTAGTTTTTAATAACTTTTTACTTATATATTTTAAATTTGCAGTTAGATTAATGTGCAGGACACTTAACTTAATAATAAAATGTATTTTATCGTTAATTTTTATGCATGTTTGTACCTATAATGTCCTGACACAAATTTCGGTGGAATGGCTCACCATGACAATCAATTTAAACGCGGTGTCACTCTGAAACTTTAAGCATGTGTTGAACGACTTCAGATTTTTTGGCTGATGATTTAATGACAAATAAGTCTGGAGCGGTGACAAACACCTTGTGCACAGATATGAAATATGAACACTGCCCACATGACTATTGCTCCTATAAACACTTATTTTGAATTGCTCCTTGTGATCAGTTATTTCTCAGATACATTTCTCAGTAAAAGATCATTCAGATATGCAGTGAGAGCGTGTGAATTAATTCTACCTGAAGCATCTCTCTAATAGTAGTGAAGCTCTGGGATTTATTATTAAGAAATATATGCTTGAACTTTTCAGTTTCTAAGCTGTTTTACTGAGAAATCACAGAACAGTGTTGACAATACACTTTTCCGCGTGAATGATTCTGTGCGCGCGATGTACGCGCTACTGTTCTGTTAGCTATGCAGTGCGCATTAGATTAGAACGTGATTAACTTACCTGTACACGTGATAATTTTTTAATTCTCCTGTTCTGTTTAAAACATGCATAATTCTCCTATAATCAACAAGCATAATATAATCATCATCATCAGAGAATTAATTAATTTGTTATTTTAACTGTTTGGACGTTTCCGTAAATGCGTATTTCTTATCCTTTTGCGCCCTCTATAGGACCAGCGACTAGTCGACGTCAAGCGTAAAGCGTCATGGCAGAGCACTGAAGTCGACTAGTCGATTAGCCGGTGCTACTCCTAGTACGCAGCCAATAAAAGTGCAACTGACTACTTTTTCTCCACCAATAAATCGAGGTCATACGGCCTGAGCAACCTCCCATTTAACCATGGTTCCCCCTTCAAAGAGCGTGGAGGTCTGGTTGACATGCGGCCGAACAGAAACAGAAACAGCCAGCAGCTTTATTTGAGCTTTTAAATCAAGACCGCAATGAGCTCTGAAAGAGCCCTTCACTCAAGTGACTATTAAACAAAACAGCAGCACTCTGTCATCCTCAGTGCGAATGCATTACACGCACCAGAGAATTACCCAATTGCAAAGATAAATGACACTGTTTTGAAACAAGAGAGGAAGAAAGACAGCGAGACAAGAAACAGAGGGAGCAGAAGACAGAGAGTGTGAGGAGATACTCAGTGCATCAAGAGCAGTTCAGCTGTTTTCTCAATAGTGTGTCTGGTCCCGACCCGAGTCCATCTGACCACACAATTTGGCTGGTTTGGTCAATGGGGCACAACCCTTAAATATACTTTATCTATCCCAAAAGGTTGCCTAATAGTACCTTTAAGGGACAGTTCAGACAAAAATTAGACTTCTGTCATTCTAAAACTGACTTTGTTAATTAATAAAATCTTACCATTTTCAGTAAATATGAAATAAAATATAATTAAATTAAATCTAAAACTTAAGCTAAAATGAACACTGAACAAACAAAAATTAAAGCTAATTTAAAATATTATAAATACTATAATTGTATATAAATAACACTAAAATATCTCTGGTTTGGGTCAAAACAACAACAACAGATCCCAGTGACTTTCACTATATTATGATTATGAACACAATATAATAAAACATAATAAAAAGACACATTTTCAAAAAGTGTCATGCAGGTTTGGAAACCCATGAAGGTGGGTAAATAAAGACAGACATCATTATTTTTGGTTGAACTATTCTTTTGAATCTGCAAATTACTACCTTTAGGAGAAAGCAATAAAGCCTCATTTGAAGCATAGTGCTAATAAAATGTCTTTCTTTTTTCTGCCACTAGTTCGAAATGGTCTTCACAGGCGCTTTTCTGTACACATCTTTATAATGTTACAACGAAACACAGTGAATCAGAGCCAAATAACACGTAAACTGACCTGAGGAGGAATTCAGACCAAACTACTCGCATGCTTCTCATCTCTCGCAATTCATCCACAGTGCCCTGTGCACTTTAACATTTAGTAGTAAAACTAAAGCAACAAAAAACAGGTTTTCAATTTTAGGTCCCCTCCTACACTGTTTTCGAGCTAAAATGGTAAAAAAAAACATTGCTGCTAGTGTTCATAATAGCACTTGCATTACCCCTGTAAAGACTGGTATGTGTTATAATAATTTGAAAAAAATACATAAATATTTTTTCAAACTATTTTATAAAACAAAATATAAAAAGTTAGCAAATGTGACACTGGACCACAAAACCAGTCACAAGGGTCAATTTTCTGAAATGGAGATTTCTACTTCATCTGAAAGCTGAATAAATAATCTTTTCATTGATGTATGGTTAGTTATGATAGGACAATATTTGGCCGAGATACAACTATTTGTAAATCTGGAATCTGAGGGTGCAAAAAAATCTAAATATTGAGAAAATCAGCTTTAAAGTTGTCCAAATTAAGTTCTTAGCAATGCATATTACTATTCAAAAACTAAGCTTTTATATATTTACGGTAAGAAATTTACAAAATATCTTGACGAAACATGATCTTTACTTAATATCATAATGATTTTTGGCATAAAAGCAAAATTGGTAATTTTGACCCATATGTATTTTTGGCTACTGCAACAAATATACCCGTTTGTGGCCCAGGGTCACTTATGTGTTTTTTATTGAGTATCATATTTTATACATAAAGCATTTATGGCTCAAATAGTTTGATATAGTGAAAAAACTGAGGAAAAAAAAGAACACCTCAGTTCTATTCCGAGTCCATAACTGAGCAAAAATATGAAACATGGTGCAGTTGTAGCTGATATTTATATGTCCGGATGAAATTTCTGATAGCTTGTAATGTAAACCAATGAGATCTTTGTAACAGTATAGCAGATACTTGCATAACATGCATATAAATATCAGTTGTCACTCTGTATCTCCCAATAATATTGGTAAGACGATATTTAAATACTTAGTTTAAATCATTTGAAGGCCTTAGAAATTAGTCTCAAATATGATACAGTAGGCGTTATAGGGTTAAGCATGCAAATCCTCTGCGAATTGTAGCCAAATAACGTAATGTGAAAGAAACCTGCAGGGATTCGAACTCAGGTTCAGACCAAACAATCAAACTGAGTGTGAAAACAGCCATCGAATGCAAAATCCCAGACGCACAGTTCAAGACACACACACATGGGCGGCTCGAAACAGGCAAGAGTCACATGACACATGCAGTAGGCCAGTGCACTTCACATACTGACCTTCAGGTCCCTGTGCACTATATCATGATGGTGAATGTGATTGACACTCTCTAGAATCTGATGGATACAATGACTGCAAAGACAAGCGAGAGAGGAGAGGACAGAAGGGAGAGAAAAAGAAAAAGGAAGGATGAGAGAGGCGTGACGGAGGAGGTGAGTTAGTCACGGGGAGACGAGCGCAGGAAAGGAACAACCCAGATAAGAGAGGCTGTTTGATAAGAGAGTGATGAAATGAGACGAGTGATAACGGTTACACCACGCAGAACAATAGCAGCGCAGCCGGGCGGGACGCATCATTTCCTGTGAGGGCGCTGCTGATCACACGTGGGATGGAGGAATGGAGCGAAGGGTGGATGAATCAAACGAAGTAGAGCTGAAGATATAGAAATGATCCGTTTATGTGTGTGTGTCTGGGTGTTTGAGAGAGAGTACGGCAGATTCTGAGATGCTAGCAGTATTTTTAACACACATATCTAATACGGGTTCAACAATAAAGAGTCTGACCCGGAAACAGCGTGAGAGCGTTTAGGGCCAGCTGGGACAAAAGTCACCTGTACGGCACGTTTAGTGCTACAGAACAAAACCAGCCAGTGCAACCGGACATCTTACATTAGTCGATGTATCACGTAAATGTTTGCTTTTCTGTCATGTCATCTCCAGTTTTGTTCCCAATTCAAGTTTTAGAGAGGTTTAAAAATAGCAAAAATATAAAAATAAAAAAACTTTCAGAAGAATTAGTACGAAAGTATTGATAATTACAAACCTATCAGTCGTGAGTTTATGAATTAACAATTTTATTAGTTACATTACAGCTGAATATTTCCAGCTTGTTGCAAGTTTTCAATAAAAAAAATAAATATTAAAATAATAATAATTTTGAAATGTTTTATAAATAATATATTCATTATTTGACATCACTATATATTTTATATTTAATATTAAAAAAGTAAAATACAATATAATACATTTGGGGTCAGTAATTAATAAATACAAATAATTAAATCAGCAAGGATTAATTAAATTGATCAAAATTGACAGGGAAGACAAACAATAAAGACTTTATAATATTACAAAAAGTTTTTCATTTCATATATATAAATATATATGCACACACACACACACACACACACACACACATTATATATATATATTAAAATGTTTAATCTAATAAAATGCAGCCATGGTGAGCATAAGAGATTTTAATCATTCTTACTCGCTTCAAACTTTTTAACAGTAGTGCATATTTATCTAAATTAATTTAAATAAACTTGATATATATATATATATATTTAAGTTCATTGTTGAGCCCTGAATCATGTTCTCTAAAGTGATTGATCAGACTTGTGAACGATTAAATGGCAGAGACTTTTTTAAACTTAGGCAATCACCTAGCAACCACCATAGCAACAGCATAGTAATGTGAAGAAAACAGTATTTTCTTCAGAATGTGTGAACATCTAGTTTCTAGTGCTATGGAAACAGATCGAGCTCAAATAAAGCGAGTGTGGGTTTGCAGCACGTGCGGCGCTGAATATGAGCTGACAGCGTAATTATGTGTTAATTAGAGGCCTACTTTCAGCCGTCGCTCTAGTGGAGGCAGGTGGAGGGTCTGCGGCCCTCGGGAACGGATACATTTCACCGTCCTGACGGCTTCGTGACACCTTTCTACCCACGAATACGGCTGATGAGCTCACGGATTCCAGTGGTCTCAGCGCTCGCCAGCTCTTGTGTTTCCTCCCTCGGTAAGTATCTCTCGTTCTGTTTCTCGCCGTATCTCTCACTCCCACACGCGTACCCACACAGTCAAATTGATTAAAGCTTTTCTCCTGAGATCGACTGCAGTGTGTGTGTGTGTGTGTGTGTGTGTGTGTGTGTGTGTGTGTGTGTGTGTGTGTGTGTGTGTGGGCGTGTGTGGTGTGTGGTGTGTGCGTGTGTGTGCGAGTGTGCGTGTGTGTGCGTGTGTGTGTGCGTGTGTGTGCGTGTGTGAGTGTGTGTGTGTGTGCGTGTGTGTGCATGCGTGTGTGTGTGTGTGCGTGTGTGTGCGTGTGTGTGTGTGTGTGTGTGTGAGTGTGTGCGTGTGCGTGCGTGTGTGTGCAGTGCGTGTGCGTGTGCGTGTGTGTGCGTGTGCGTGCGTGTGTGTGCGTGCGCGTGCGAGTGTGTGCGTGCGTGTGCGTGCGCGTGTGCGTGCGTTTGTGTGTGCGTGCGGTGTGCGAGTGTGAGTGTGTGTGTGAGTGTGCGAGTGTGTGTGTGTGTGTGTGTGTGTGTGCGTCTGCGATGCAGGTGCGTGCCGTGTGCTGTGCGAGTGTCTCTGTGCGTGCGTCTCTGTGTGTGCGTGTGTCTCTGTGTGTGTGTGTGTGTGTGTGGTGTGTGTGTGTGTGTGTGTCTCTGCGTCTCTGTGTGTGTGT